>OZ030022.1:19195000-19275000 GCA_964023405.1 Apodemus agrarius | reverse complement strand
GAACACAGAGCAGAGCCTAGAGTTTCTTTGCTCTGCATTCTCACTGGGGCCAGACGCTTTGAGGACGCTCAGCCCAAGTCTCAGATCAGGGTGATTTTCCTCACTCTTCTTTGACAAGTTTTATATTTTCCTGTTTCCCATTTTGGTCCCAGATCTGCCCCTCCCCGAGTCTTTTTTTTCTTTTGTGCATCTGAACATATTGCATATGCCGCGTGCAGGTGGCACCTACTGTTGTTGCCGTATGCAGGTGGTGCCTACTGTTGTAACACCGTTGGTGCAAAGGCTGTTTTCCGCCTTGTTCACTTCTTGCGTTTTTCCCTCTCTGTTCTCAGGTTGGGGTGACTCGTATTGGCATTTCCCCTGTCCTTTCTGGTCTGTTGCAGGCCCACCCTGTGAAGTTATCATTGCACCTATTAGACGCTGTCTCACGTTTGCATTTTAAATAGTTTTTTTGGGGGGGTGGTTGGGCTGATGAGGTGCCTCAGAGGGTTAAAAAAACCTGAGTTCAATCTCTAAGACACACACAGTGGAAGGTGAGAGCTGACTCCCGCATGTCCCCCACATGTTTTATAGTACATGCATGTGCACACACATGCACACACACACACACACACACACACACACACACCAATAAGTAAATTGTAAAAGAGGCCATCTAGATAACCAACCAGACCACTAAGGTGTGTGGGGTGTGCTCTGTGGCATTCCCACAACAAGGAACAGGCCAGTGACACAATTCTCAGGAAGCAAGGAGCACTGTGTCGTGACGGGTTTCTCCCCCCATGCTTAGCTCTGCCTTACATCTTTACTATTTCACTTTCCTTGACAGAGCTGTGGCAAGCCCTCCTGCACCCCTTTGCCATCTGTCGCACCGAGCCTTCCGTCAGCACCCCGCCCCCACGCACACACATTTCCCATTCATTCCCTCGCAACAGAACCAAGTAGACACGCCACCCTGGTGGAGCCAAGTCTATCGGAAGCCTCCGTCACACTCCCACGCGTGGGCCCAGAACAGAGAAAGCATAGCAGGAAGTCCCTGAAGCGCAGGATGTGAAGAGCAGGAAGCAGGGCTCACGCCGGGGGCTGGGCTCTGAGTCCTCTATCTTGGGAGAGCTGCAGAGCCCCGAGGTAGCGGCCACATAAGCCCTGAGTCCCTAAGACACATGGCCCGGTGTCCTTGGAAACTGAGAGTTGAGAGCAGGTGGGTCTGGCATCTTCAATACACGTCAGCGCTCGTCACTCCTGGCAGAACACGGTGTGTCACACAGGGCTTTGAAACTATGTTGACTGGCCTGACTAGAAGGCTCCGCAGGAAAAGGAGCTCTCCCCACAAGCCTGATGACACAGGTTTGCTCCCCGGAACCCACACAAAGGTGGAAGGAGAAAACCAACGTCACAGAGTTATCCTCTGACCTCCACGCATGTGCCAAGATAAGCGCCCCCTTCACACACACGTGTTACTCATGAACGCAGACACAAAGAATTTTAAACGCTGCCTACTGCTGACGTCTGCCCTCACCAGGACCACACACCCGAGTTGGTGCTGTCTTTCAGAGCAGCAGGGAGATTTGGAATCCCCGCCATTAAGGGACAGAGGCTGGCACCCTCGGGTCCCCAGGTGGAGAAGCTGAGTTGCCCAGGAGTCTCAGGGAACACGGCATTGTCTCTGTTCTGCCGGACTCTCCGGTATTCCCTGGGCCATCAGGCACCAGGCACCAGGCCCCAGGGCCCATGGGAGTGCTCATGTGTGGCTGCTGGCGCTGCCCGCCTTGCAGGCTTAATGAGCTATTTGTAAATTCAGTAGCAAGTGGTGGTCAGAGTCTTTCCAACAGACGGTTCTGCGGTCGGTGGTGTTTGTTTTCCTCTGTTCCCAAAGGAAATAAGAAATGTCAACAGTTGCTAAGTCTCACGCACGCGAGTAAAAGACTTCGGGAGATGACCTGGGGGAATGAGTGACTTCCGGTACCACAGCTCCTTCTCTCCTATGGCCCCAGCCAGGCCGAGGTGAGGCCTGGACACTTGGGCAGCCAGTGCCAACCACAAAGCACATCCTCAGAAAGTGTGTCAGCGCATCAGGAAAACCAAACACATCTCCTGAAACTAGAATGTTCTACAGGGTTGGCACTGGTGTAATGGATACCTCAGGGCCCTTCTCCTGGAGGAGTTGGAGGGATGGGAGACTGTGGGTCCCGGATTTAATCCTGCCTATGCCGTACAAAGCCATTTGCACTGTGACACTTGATTTCTCCTCACTGTGATGTGGGGGTTGGGGGGATGGGAGGAGCCACAGGGAGGGTACTTTCACCTTGGCTACCCAAGGGGGCTCCTGTCAGTTCTGCTGTCCCCCCCCCCACTTACCTGGGCTACTTCCCTACATGGGTACGACACTCAACATCTTCTCCACTTTTCTCCTAACAGCTCTTGTGCAAGACGCCATTTATCAGCTGTGCAATATTCTTTTGCACATACCTTCTTGATACTTTTCTTAGCAAGTGTTTCCAGGGACGCAGGCTGCTTTCAATGCCCCATTTAGACGCACTGCCCTTATCCTGCACCTCTGAACACATCACCGGATGAAACTTCAACATAAAGCCCCCCTAGGGGAATTTCCAGAAAGAAATAATCAGATTTTTCAAAGCTTATCTCTGGTGTTTCTATTGATTTTACAGTTAGGAGCTGCTACCCCTGCTTTGCAGACACCGAGCGGTTTCCCTCCGACCATCTGGAGTCTCCCCTGCCCACCCCTGCCCTCGGCTCACCCTACCTGTCTCCAGGCTTCCCTTCAACCCGAGAGGAGAGGTTCCCTGGGCTCTGCGATGCACATTCTGAGGCGGGGGTGTTGGGGGGCGGGGGACAGGGGTCCCTTCACTATTGGGATTTGCATGTGTTTATTCTGGTCTGTGAGCAGCATCCAGGCAATTGCTTCCCCCCTCCCCCCACAGTACCTGGTGCCTCTTTATCTCCCTCTGGAGCTTTCTCTCCAGCTGATCGGCTGACCCTCCGATCACCAGGCTGTGAATTAATTACTCACAGTATCTGTCAAAGAACTCAGAAAAAAACCATTTTAGAAAAGTTCCCCAACCCCCTTTTTTTCTCGCCTGGTGGCTTTTGTTGGTGGGGGCAAGGGATGGGTATGAATTACATCAGAGCTATTCTGGGATATGGAAGCAGGGCAAGAGTCCCAGCTCCTCTTTGAGCAGGCACTGGATTTCTGGGTATCAGGATTTCTGGGTATCAATGCCATCCCGGCAGGGACAAGAGTGTCAGCCCCGAGCTGCTCAGGTTCTGATAGCTGAGTCACCTCCGTGTGGAGGGCTGCCCTCGGGAAACAGAATGCTCCTGATTCCTAGACAGCATCCAAAACAATCGTTTCATTAAGAAACTGGGGGCCCTCAAGAAGAGAGGGAGCATTCTACATTACAGAAGGACTGACAGTGGCCTGGGCTTTGTCCCTTTCACAGGTGACCCTGAGTTTATAGGGGGAAGGCATCATCTTAAGTTGGTTTCCCTGGAAACAGAGATCACATCACAGAAAGCAGTGGTTATGGAGGCCTCGCCATAGACACTTGCAGTTGGCCGGTCAGTGGGGGTTGGACTCTCCATAGATGCTTCCGGTAGGTTCTGTGCTGGCCTCACCCCAAACCTTGACACCTGAGAACCTGACTTTCTTTGGAAAGGGGGGGTCTCTGCCACACAACTCAAACTGAGGTTACTCGGGGCCACTGGTAAGAGCTGTAAACACAGACATGCATCCTTATAAAAGAGAAGGCGACAGGGACCAGACAGCTACATGATGACATATGGCAAAGTCTGAGACTTGAATTATGAGGCCACAAGCCAAGAACTCTGGAGCCATCGGGAGCCGAGGAGGCGGGCGGGCCCTCCAGGAGCTGATCCAAGGGAGCGTGCTTGGTGGATAAGGTGCCTCCCAGCTGGGGGCATCCCCACTGTACAGTCTGTTGCTTTAAGAGACTGAACGTTGAGGGCTTTAGTACGGCAGCCTCTGGGAGCCAGCACCAGGCATCTGTGGGATGGTGATGTCAGGACAGAAGGAGAAGAGGCCTGGATGGGTCTTCTTGGAAGTTTGGGGACTGGGTGGCTCTCCAGACATTTCCGGCTACCTCTTGGGAGGCGTAAGACCTGTCCATGACTCTCTGATCCGAGTCTAGGTCCAGTCCAGGTGCAGCCGAGCTTGGCACTGTGAGTACACTGCAGAGATCTGTGACAACCTAGTGGTGGACCTTGACTCCTAAAAGAAAAGAAAACAAAGGGATCCACAAGTCAGAGGGAGAGAAAGAGTTTGCCACACCATAACAAAGGCTTAATCGGTATGAGAAGCAACACGAATGTCATCCCCAGTAGGGTGAGAACGTGGGTAAAATATGACAGGAGAGGGACACACACACACACACACACACACACACACACACACCTCACTAGCAATCAGGAGGCAGAATGAAGACAACGCCACATTATTCCACCCACCCCCACCCGCAGCCCCCGTCAGGTGGCTGGTGGTGTAGGGAGGGGCGGAGATCTGTGGATAGTCTCTGCTACTGTGGAAGCCTCAGCCTGGAGCTGCACACACCCTTCCGGGTAGGCCGGTTTGCACAGTGAAGAATCTCAGCTGAGACACTCCACAGGTGCACAGAGTTGAGCCTGCCTTTGGCTACAGCGTTCTGCTTCACAAGGCGCGACACACATGGTGCGCGCAGGCCGGAGCCTAGCACACCAGCTGCGCTGCGATTCCCAGCGGCATGCGTACAAGCACAGGATCCATTTCTCCCAGCTAGGAGAGGTCCCCACAAGGACACTCAGCAGGACAGTTCTAGTGCGACCTTCACGCGTGAAGAGGAAGCCACACTTTGATACAAAATGAGGCTGTGAGCAGACAGCACGTAAGGCCTCCATACACTCGTCTCTGCTCAGCCATAACCTGGCTTCGCTCGCTCTCTCTCTCTCTCTCTCTCTCTCTCTCTCTCTCTCTCTCTCTCTCTCTCTCTCTCTCTCTCTCGAGCAGAAGCCACCAGGTAAATGTGACCTGGGTGTTTTCCACACCTGTCTCTTAACATAGGTGCACACTGCTGTCCCCATACAGACCCAGCCATGACACGGCTCCTCCTCCTCATCCCTTTTCTCTGTCAGCACACAGCACCCTAGCCATCCTGCTCTGCAAAGGAGAAGCTTGTTCTTGGGTGTCCTTCAGAGCCAAAACAAGAAAATCAATTCCCCAGCTTCCACTGGAGTCTCTAGTCACCCAGTCTCCCAAAGGTGCCTGTCTTGGTGCTAAGCAGCTTGCATAGCCCTCCCCCACACCCCTTTCCCAGAGCCCTCCCTCACACCCCTTCCCCACAGCCCTCCCCCCACCCCTTTCCCACAGCCCTCCCCCAGACCCCTTCCCCAAACCCCTTCCTCCAGCCCTTTCCCACACCCCTTTCCCACAGCCCTCCCCCAGACCCCTTCCCCACAGCCCTTCTCATAGCCCTCCCCTATAGCCCTCCCCCACAGCCCTTCTCACAGCTCTCCCCCACAGCCCTCCCCTATAGTCCTCCCCAACAGCCCTTACCCATAGCCCTCCCCCACAGCCCTTCCCACAGCCCTACCCCACAGCCCTACCCCACAGCCCTCCCCAACAGCCCTCCCCCACAGCCTTCCCCCACAGCCCTTTCCCACAGCCCTCCCCCACAGCCCTTTCCCACACCTCTTCCCCACAGCCCTTCCCCCTCCTCTTTTGTCCCCCCTTCTCCTTCTCTTCCATCTTTCCTCTCTTCCTCTTCTTCTGCCTCTCTCCCCACTTGTTTGCATGAGGAGACCGGAGAACAATCCCGTGTTCTTTGGGCACACCTGCCTTGTTTTTTGAACACAGGATCTCTCATTAGCCCCCAAGCTTACCAATTCGTTTAAGATGGCTAGCTAGTGAGCCCCAGGAATCCCTCAAGGGACCCCAGCTTTTCTTTCTTTTCTTTTTTTTTGTTTTTTACCTGGGTTGTTCTGAGGATCAAACTCAGGTCTTCACGCGTGTGAGGCAAGCGCTACCTGACTGAACCGTCTTCCCAGCTCCACTCTCAATTAGTTTATTTTTAATTTTAAAATGATTTCATATATAGACCAGTGTTTGGGTGGCATGTACATCTATCTGCGTGCCACATGGAGGCCCAAGAGGGCATCGGATGCCCTGGGATTGGGAGTTACAGATAATTGGGAGCTGCTGGAGGGTGCTGGGAATCGAACCCATGACCTCTATAAGAGCAGCCAATGTTTTTATCCACAGAGCCATCTCTGCAGCCCCTCCTTTAATTCATTTTTGTGGTAAGACACACATATCGCAAACACGTGGCTTTGAGCGTGTCCATTGCATGGCGTCTTACGCGCAGCCGTGCAGGCGGCCTCCATGAAGTGAGCCCCAGAACTGTCTTCAGTCTACAAAACCAAGTCGGTATCTGGGAACCTAGCCCCAGAAGCCTCCATCCACGTCTCGTCTCTGAGAACTGGATGACTCTGGGAATGGAGAATCATGCCGTGCTGGTCCTTCTGTGACCTGTTTTTTTAATTAAAAAAATTATTTTTTGAGTCAGAATCTCTTCTTTCTCAGTTTGACCTTGAACTCACCATGTAGCTGAGGATGACCTTGGACTTCTGATCCCCCTTCCCGTGCTTCCCATGTGTTGGGGTAATGTGTTTGGGAGATGCTTGGCATAGACACCAGGTCCTCCTGCCTACGAGGCTGCGCTTCACACTGAGCCCCGCCCAGCCATAGCCTTGCACCTGTGATGGAGCAGCCAGCCCCTCCCCCATGCTAAGCAGGTACCGGGACCCAGTCGTCCTGAGAGGTTGATTCCCTCTTCTTAAACAGCATCGGTGCTCACCGAGGTTCAGCTATCATCAGCATTCCTCACTCCACAGCCCCAGCCGAGCCCCAGAGAGCATACCGGATACCACTGAAGGTGCTCTGGGTACCACAGAGGCCCCAGAACTAGAATGGAAGCCAGCAGCTTGTCATAGGTAGCGAGATAATCTGCAAAGACTGAACAGGGTTGAATACAGAAGGCACTTTCTTTTTTTTCCTCCCTTTTTTTTAATTGGATATATTCTTTATTTACACTTCATTTCCCTTTTCCTGGTTCCCCACCCCCCAAAGGTCCCCACATGCCCTTTTCCCTCCCTCTGTTCCCCCATCCACCCCTTCCTATTTCCCTGTTCTGGTATTCCCCTACATTGATGCATTGAGCCTTTCCAGAACCAGGGTCCTTCCTTCTTGCGGACATCATTTGGTATGTGGATTGTGTCTTTGGTGTTCCAAGATTCTAGGCTAATATCCACTTATCAGTGAGTGCATACCAGTCTTTTGAGACTGGGACACTCCTCCACTGTTGGTGGGACTGCAAGCTGGTACAACCACTCTGGAAATCAGTTTGGTGGTTCCTCAGAAAACTGGCCACGATAATTCCAGAGGACCCAGCCATACCATTCCTGGGCATATACCCAGAAGATTCCCCAGCATGCAATAAGGATACATGCTCCACTATGTTCATAGCAGCCTTATCTATAATAGCCAGAAGCTGGAAGGAACCCAGATGTCCCTCAACGGAGGAATGGATACAAAAAATGTTGTATATATACACAATAGAGTACTATTCAGCCATTAGAAACAATGAATTCATGAAATTCTTAGAGAAATGGATGGAGCTGGAGAACATCATACTAAGTGAGGTAACCCAGAATGCACTTTCTAAGTAGCTATAGGTGTGCCAGCACCCCACACCTGCTCGGAGCCTGCTATAGATTCTGCACTTTCAGAATGACACTTCAGCTCCCAGAGAAGACAGGCAGCTTCTGCCCCTCTGTGGGATATGTCTAGGCTCCGCTTAAGACACTGAGATAAGGAGACTGGACCAGTGCTGAGCTCAGCTTTTCGGGTCTCCACCTCAGGCAGCCAGTCAACCTTGGAACTCCAAGAGGCTGGAATGGGGTCTGGAGAGATGGCTCAGCAGTTAAGGGCACTGACTGCTCTTCCAAAGGTTCTGAGTTCAAATCCCAGCAACCACATGGTGGCTCACAACCATTCGTAATGAGATCTGGCACCCTCTTCTGGTGTGTCTAAAGACAACTATAGTATACTTACATATAACAATAAATATTTTTAAAAAAAAGAGGCTGGAATGGAGGGGCTGAACAGGAGGATGTGGCTGTTGACCTGGCCTCAGAGGCACAAGCTCTGCTTCTAGAAGTTTCCGGCCCTTGATCAGGCTTTCAATAGATTCTGGTTTGCACAAAAGCGGACTTGGAGCAGAGCTAGGAAGGGAAGCTGCTGTCTGGAACTCCATTTTAACTGGTGAGTGACAACCATGTGACCTCATCAGGTATTAGCACGTGATTGCAAAAAGCTCTGAAAGTCCTTAGCCGTCCAGAGCAAGTCGGGGAGGGGCGTCTGTCATCCCACTTTGCATTGAAGAAGGCAGAGGCTGAGGGAAGTAGCGCTGGTTTGAGGGGCTCACACAGTGTCTGAGAGGCCGCACTGCCATCCCGTGCCTAGCATGGTGCCCCAGACTGGCCGACTAGGAGGACACTTAACAGTTGGCAGAGGAGCAAGCCACACCCCTGTGGTGGCTCAGTGGCAGGACGTGGCTTCGCGGCAGTGGCATTTTTACCCAGGCTGTGACTAAATTGGAAGCGACAGGCTGCGGAGCAGGACCAGCTGGCAATTTACCCGCTCTGTCAGACATCAGACCTGCAAAGAGGACCCCTCAGATCCCCGGGGCTAAAGGACCCTAAGCCATCGGGCAGACAGGGCTAGGCGGATGGTAAGACAAGGACACCCGGAAAGGCTTAGGAAACAGAAGGCGGGCCCCAGGCTGGCCATCCCATCCCACCAAACCACAGATAGGGATGACAGGATGGATTGATGAGGAACCGGCTGAGGCCTAGTGAGCTCTCCAGGGCATTGCTTGAGAGCTGTCTGCTACCGTGCTGATTTTCCGGAAAGAAGTGTGGTGGTGGAGACTTTTGTTCATCAGAAAAGGAATTAGACCAGAGGTATCCAGGTTGAGCGCCCAGCCCAGAACTCCTACCTCCCTGAATCCAGCCTCACAGATGCCAAGCTTGGCCTTCTAAGGTGACCTCCAACCTCTGACCTCTATCGCTGCCATGCATCGGCTCAGCAACCACCTCCACCGTGCCTGTCCCGTCTTCTTTTCTATCGGGAACGGCAAACTGTGGTCCACATCACTGGGGGATGCGTAATCGCTCAGCTGGATTAACCCACTGTCTTCATTAGGGTTTCTATTGGTGGGATGAAGCATCATTACCAAAACAACTTGAGGAGTGTGTGCTGGCTAGTTTGGGCTAGCATCATTTGGGAAGAGGGATCTTCTTTTTGGAAGAAAAAAAAACACCTTCATAAGATTGATCTGTAGGCAAGCCTGTAAGGTCTCGTCTTGGGTGCCGCGGGAGGGCCCAGCTCCCTGGGAGCAGTGCCACCCCTGAGCGGGTGGTCCTAGGTGAGAAAAGTGAGCAAGCCATGGGGAGCAAGCCAGTGAGCAGCACTCCTCCGTGGCCTCTGCATCACGTCCTGCTTCCAGGGTCCTGCCTTAAGCCCTTGCCTTCCCTCAGTGACTGAGTGTGACCTGAGAGCCACAAGCCAAGTAACCCCTGTCCTCTTCACCTTGCTTTTGTCATGGGGTTTTATCACAGCCATAAAAAGCAAACTAAGACAGGGGAGAAAAGGCTCTTTTCATCTTACAACTTGTAACATTCATACGGGGGCAGTCAGGGTAGGAACTCAAGGCAGGAACCTGGAGGCAGGAACTGAGGAGAGGGTGGAGGGGAGTTGCTCGCTGGACGGTCCATGGCTTGCTTGACCCGCTCTCTTATACCACTCAGGATCACTATTGTTCTGTATTATTTTTTTTAAAGATTTATTTATTTATTATATGTGAGTACACTGTAACTGTCTTCGGACACACCAGAAGAGGGCGTCAGATCCCATTACGGATGGTTGTGAGCCACCATGTGGTTTCTGGGAATTGAACTCAGGACCTTTGGAAGAGCAGTCAGTGCTCTTAACCGCTGAGCCATCTCGCCAGCCCTTGTTCTGTATTATTAAAAAAAAAAAAAAAAAAAAAAAAGGAGAGGCCAAGATAGGCTTGACAGAGCCAGGTATGGTGAGGTGAGAGGGGCGCCTTGGCAGGCCCATGCAGAGGCATCCCTGCCCCCTAAGGTAGCAGCCATACAATGGGTATAATGTAGAATAGCATTCATTTAGGGCATGGGAATGGGAGTTGAGAAGGGGGGAGAGAGAAAGAGAGAGAGACAGAGATAGAGAGAGAGAGAGAGAGAGAGACAGACAGACAGACAGACAGACAGACACAGACACAGACACAGACAGACACAGACACAGACACAGACACAGACACAGACAGACACAGACAGACAGAGCCCCACAAGCCATCTGACGGAGCATTTTCTCAGTTAAGATTCCCTCTTCCCAAATGACTCTGGGTTGTATCCGGTTGGCATAAAACCAGCTATCGCACCCACGTATACAGTTTAGAAGCCACTGTCTAGGGAATGGTGCCACTCACGGTGGGCTGGGTCTTCTCACATCAGCTAGTTTAATTAGCACAATTACCCTGCAGATATACAGGGTGCTCACTCTGGCCGGTCTGCTGGTGACGAGCCAGGCGGTGCAGAACTTGGGAGCTGTAACTCAGGTTTCTTCAAAGACACTGGGAAGCTTTGTGTGCTGTGATTGCTTTCCTGTAACTAGGGCTGAGAAAGCAACTCTGAAGTAGCCTCAAGAGCCCCAGGCAATTTTGCCAGGAGATAAGAGGAGCATCTTAAGGCCGGCTAAGGAGGTAGGGGTGGATGGTGGGGGGTGGTCTGGGGGCCGTGCTTGGCAGCCTTTGCAATCTCCAGCAGGTTGAAAGAAAGAAACAGGCTGTCTACGAGGGACTGCCACCTCAGCCTACCGACGTCTCACACCCTCAAACACCACCTCACCTCACCCGTGCAATGGTTTTTCTCTGTATCTAGATGCCACCCTCTCGGCCACGTGGCCCTCTCTATACATGGGACCTGAGTGCTTGCCCTGCCTCCGAGAGTGAGTGTGCTTTCTCCGTCCCAGCTCCACTGGGAGGTCACCTGTCAGAGAGGCATCCCCCCCATCTTCCCGTCCCTATCTCTCCTCTGCTCTCTCTTAGCGTGTGTGCATGTGTGTGTGCATGCATGTGTGTTTATGTGCATACATGTGTGAATTCTGTGTGCACGTGTGTTTGTGTGTGTGTCCCCTCAGGTGCTCATGTCCCATGCAGGTAAACGCCATTCCCATAAAGACGGCTCCACCCACCAGACCAAGAATGGATACCAGAGGCCATGCCTTTCTCCCACCGGTGTCTGCTGGTTTCCCTGCCAACTGGGTCTGTGCTCCCACCTCTCTATGAGCTGCCTCCCTGGGTGCTTCTCAGAAACCACAATGGCTCTGAGGCAAGTGACAGGGGAACACAACCACCCAGAGAACCCTGAGGCGGCGAGCAGGTGAAGTGGTCTCCTCTGCCTGTACAGCTTGGACACCTAAAAAAGAACCAAGTCCTGGTGAGTCCTGAGGGAGCAGGTGCTAAGGACTGTCATCCACACTTAGCACAGGGAAAGGGAGAGGAAAGAGAGGGAGGAGGGGGGAAAGTGGGGAGAAGGGGGAATGCAGGGAGGAAGGAGAGAGGTGGTGGTGGAGGGAGTAAGTGGGGAAGGAGAGGAGGGGCAGGGAGGAAGGGGATAAATGAAGGAGGAGGGAGCACGTGGAGGGGAGAGGGGATACAGAAAGGGAGGGAATGAATGTCGGGGAGGAGGGAGAGGGTAGAGGAGGGAGATGGACAAGGATGGAGGGGGATGGGGTGGGGAGAGGAGGAGGAGGAGGATGGAGAGGTGGTAAAGAAGGGGAAAGGTGGAGATGGGGGGAGGTGAGGAGGCCAAGAGGAAGAGCATGAGTGGGTGAGGGCGAGGATAGAAAGACACTTAGCTGGCCTGGCCTTGAAGAAGTTGTCACAGAAGACAACTTCTGTGATGGGGGCCAGAAAATTCCCTTCTAGCCCCAGAGACACGAGGATTGGTGGGGGCGGGGGGTCAGCACTCTGCACTCTTCCTTCTCTCTTACTGGGGCTGGGGAAGTGGGGTCCAGGAGCACAGGAAAGTCTAGAGGCTCCCTGAAATCGCAGCCTCTCTGGAGACTGTGAGGTAGAGGTGCTCAGCCTTCGATGGATCAAACTGTCCTAAATCTACTAGGTAGGACCCTGGGCCCCGGGAGACACAGGGGACTCTGGTGGGCATGAGGCCAAACCTCAGTCCAGAAAAGACAGGTGCCCGAAGGCAGAGAGCAGTCGCTAAAAGAAGGAAGCCCAGACAGCGTCTGCCTCGGCCTAGATGGCTTTAATGCGCATGGTCCAGCACCATGCCATCCACACACACCGACCTGCAAAAGGAGGAGGTGTTACCAGTCCACACAGGTGAACACACACAAGGTATGCACAAACACACATACATATGTCATACATACATCACATAGACACACACCATGCACACCACACATGCTATGCACACCACACACACACACACACACACACACACACACACACAGAGGGAGGACTGCACTGGGACCCTCCAGAAGCTCCACAGGACAAGGCCAGGAGACGATCCAGGTGTACCCAGCTAATCCAAAGTCAGGCTGGCTTTGCCAGAGAGTACGTGACCCTGGACAAGCATCTTTTCTTGATGAAGCCAGGGAGCAGACCCAGTCAACTGTGTCTTTACTTCTGACACTCGAGTACAAGCAATATCGCTCCCATACCCTCTTGCCAACAAAGAGACCGCTGATCAAAATATGCTAAGGTGGCCACCCTCGGTGTGGCCAGGGATCGTCTGGCCCCACCGAGGCTTCTGTCAGCGCTCCATCACGTTCATCGCCCAGGACCATGGATGGTCTCCAGGCAACATACAACAGCTGCTCCCGGCATGGGCCATCCCACTCACCTCCACTCCCCAGCACCCGGGACAGCCAGATGCTGGGATGCACCGGCTCTGCCTCCCCAGGCATCCCGAGCAGCGAGGGAGCGAGGTCGTAGCAGGATAACATGAGAGATAATTAGTGGGTTTGTCAGTAACACGTTAATCCCGCCACTGTCTGTGCAGCCCAGGCTCCGCGCCAGGCGCCGGTGGAGAAAATGAAATTTCCTAACCCGTTCCAAGCACTGGCTCTTCTCACAGCCCTCAGCCCCTGCTGCCCACTTAATCCCAACAGAGTGACGACTGGGGGCCTGTGACCCACTTACAGACGAGCTCAGGGTCCAGGAGAGGCTCAACTGTGTGGACTGCTGAACTCTCCCACCCCATGTGGAGTATGGGGTGTCTCTCCACTGGGTGCTGGGTGGTCCCTGCCCTCCCAGAACCCTGGCCGACTGATAGATCTAGCATGTATGGGAAATAGTATGGCCGTCTGTCCTGGAAATTTCCCAGGTAAAATTGGGGAAGGCTTCCTGGAGGAAGTGATTTATAAGCTGAATCTGAAGGTGACAGCAGAAATGACAGGCCCACTCTGGAAGCCCCTTACCCAACCTCAAGCTCAACCACGATGACACAGCTCCCGTCTCCGTTCATGTCTGGGCCTCTCCCACACTGGGTGCTGCTCTGAAGCACAGGAGGATCCAGGCTTGACAGGCAGTGTGGGCCGAGGCAGAGGGCAGCAGGGTGGAGGGGCCTGCTTCCCACCCTGACATCAGCTATGCGGGGCAAGACACCTGATAGTTGTTGAGAACAAAGGCTCCACCTCTTGGGAGAGTTTTAGGCCGTGACTGTCCCTCGGGTGCTGCGGCATGTCCAGCGGAGCTGTACCTGATAGACCACAGTAGCACCTTCCCCAGGCCGGACTTGCAAAATAGTGTATGCAGAGAGTCAAGCCACTGGCCCTCCGCTCTAGCTGTTCTGGAAAGGGGATTTTTTTTCTTCCTTTGTCCTTAGAATGCCATTGGTGTCTTCAGCTGGACAAGCCAAAGTGACAGTTCCCCGTCTGCTGCCCTCACCCTCCCTGTCCCTAAGGCAAAGGTAACTCGGTGGCTATAATCAAGGACAGGCTTGCTTCACCAGGAGCCACTGTGTAGCATCTGAGCCAGCCCTGTGGCGAATTGTACATTGGGGGAATTTAGGCTCCGGTGTCCCAGAGCCTGAATAATGAAGCAGTGAAGCCAGCACCAGATCTCCTTAGGCTCAGGCCAAAGGCTGAGGGTGCGGGAGGAAAGGAGTCTGCTGGGGCTGGGGGAGGGTTGTCCTGGGTCAGCCTCTGCATCCCCACGACCTCAGTCGCTGTTATTGTAAAAGGCATGGAAAGAGGAGATGGAGAACTTCCTAGGACTGCTGTGAATGGGAATGTCACGTATATAATCATTGCTACGGTGTTCTGGACACAGTGTGTGTACTAGGTAGCCAATTGTCACCACTTGGTGCCCAACAAGTATCTTGTATCGGTCACTACCTAAGCCTCAGACACCCTGGATAACAGCAGATGATGTAGCCTGGATCCCAGGACTACAAAGACTTTCTATGATACTGTGTGTGTGTGTGTGTGTGTGTGTGTGTGTGTGTGTGTGTGTGTGCATGCACGCGCGCGCGCTCATTGTGTGTATGGGGTGTTGGAGGAACCCCTGGAACTAGAAGCCACAACAACCACACAAAGGCCAGCAGGCCAGCTCACTCAGCTGGGCTCTGCAGTGCCTCTAGCCTAGAACTTGGATCGGAATGGTTTCCTCTGGCTTCGCACAGACAAGTGCAAGCCGTCTGCAGGATCCCGGGTGGGCTTCTGAGGACTCTGGGTGCTGGACAGGCAAGCCACTAAATGAGGGAACCGGGCACATGAGTGAGATTCAGCAAAGCCCTGGAGTGGCTGCGCTAAACCCACAAGGTCTTCAGATAGCAAAATTCCTAGACAATAAATATAAAATAAATGCTTAATGGGATTAAAGAGACATCAAAGGAGGGGGATTAAAATAATAGGAGTCAGGAGCCAGCCGTGGCAGAAACAATCAAGCAGATTGGGAAAAGAATAAAGAAATTAATAAGTCGGTAATTGTATAAATTGGTGTAATTACTCTGGGAAGCAATGTGCCATTATCCAGTAAATATGGGATGATCAAACCATCATCCTACTGTCTCCCGGGAGACAGGTGCCAAGTTCTGGGATCCCTGTTTGGGAGGGCTAGTTGGTTTGAGAGTGTCTCCTTATATAGCCCAAGATGGCTTTGAAGTTGTAATCCTCCTGCCTCAGCCTCCCAGAGTTATAGGTATGTGCCACCAGGCCCTGCCTGGGAGTGTCGTTTGCACAGCAAAACCAATCAAGGAACCAACAAACCAAGAAAACACAACAGAACGAAAGGGGTAAGCAGGAAGGAAGAGAGGGAGGGAGGGAGAGAGGGAGAGAGAGGGAAAGACATAGGGAAAGGGAAGAGGGGCTTTAATAGTATTTATTTTCTGTATATGAGTACACTGTAGCTGTTTTCAGATACACCAAAAGTGTGAATCGGATCTCATTACAGATGGGTTGTGAGCCACCATGTGGTTGCGGGGAATTGAACTCAGGACCTCTGGAAGAGCAGTCAGTGCTCTTAACCGCTGAGCCAGCTCTCCAGCCCGAGGGGCTTTTCAAAGGCAGAAACAGCTGGTATTGGGAGGACGTGGCTTAAAAAGTAGTAGCTCCCCAGCACAGGTAGGGAAGGTAAACTGAGCCAGACAGTTCCCTATGAGTCTGTTTAAGATTCTCGGAGCTCCCTAGCATGGGATCCAAGTCTGATACCTCCTGAGACCTCCAGCTTTGGAGCAGATACCAGGGCCCCCATACTAGGTGGCTTGTGTGGATGTGAGGATGGGTAACTGCAGTTGTCTTCTTGCTATGCCTGCGTACCCACAAGCAGTCCCACCACACCAACTCTCTGGAGCCTGGTCTGCACATCTGCCCCCCCAGCATCTGACTCACATGCTCCCAGGAACATGGAAGGCATCCAAGCCTGCATCTGTCTGGCCCTACAGACAGAGCTGGCCTCCCGTCTCTGCTTACACAGGCCCAGCCAGACCTGGGCATGGTCTCCCAAGCCGGCGCCTGGGAGTGGAGGCTGGTGCTTATGGGTCGGGTTTGGCACTTTAACCATCCGGGGAGCATCCTCTAAGCAGTGGGACCTTGGAGGATGAGTGGATGACTCTGAGCCAAAACTGCTCATTTGCATAATGGAGAAAGGACTAAGGCCCTTGGGGCTGCTGAGGGGGTGGGAGAAGCTGTGAGATTTTATTCATTAGATGACTCTGTATAAACCGAGCTTAACCAGGGGCTCCTAAACCCTCTGGGGCAGCAAACACCACCTCCAGAGCTCCCTGTGTTACCCATTTCTCCACTAAGCAAAGTCATCTAAGCTACACAGGCCTCTGCTTCACAGGACAAAACTGAGACCCAGTGAAGACAGGAACACACAAGGGATGTTTCAGACCCCTGTGTGACCCCTGCTGTGCACTTGGGGGCAACCTTTGCCTTCTCAGATGCAGTTTCTACTCAGCTAGATTAGCTCTAAGAGAGACACCAGGCCTCAGGATGGCCTAATAGCTTATACTCTAGTGACCAGCCAGGAGAAGATCTACCTGGGATGGCCTATCCCAGGACTGCAGCCTGAACTGTCACTAAGCAAGGCCAGCCTGGCCAGCTGAATCTCAGTGACCTGCCACCACAAGTCCAAGAATGTGGTGGTCACCTGGGTGAACTGCCCCAGCCGGGGTCCTGCTAAACTGACTTATGTTGGTTGAAACTGACTGATCTATTCTCTGAACTTTGTCCCTTTATAAAACACAGAGGGAAGTCAGCACCCACAGGCAGAGCCCTGGAGGGAGAAGGGACAGCCTGAAAGCCCTACACTCATGTGAAGCTCGCAATGCTTGTGGCACGCTACACAGCAGTCACCCCGACACCTCCAGATCTGCTCTGTTTACCAGCTAGCTGACCTGTCTTCGTGCCCAGAGTCTGGCCCAGCACCACACATGGACAGCATCTTTTCTACATCACTTTGCACATTGTGATTCTGACTTTTCGGAGCATTGCTTGGGGTCAGCTTGCTCTTAAACCTGGAACAAACCCTCTGGTGCCTCCTTGTTGTCCCCACGATCTGTGAGGTCACCTCAAGTGGGCAGAAGCGGGCAGATGCTGACAATTCCTCTCTACTCACCTGTATTTGCCCTGAATCCAATGTCCAGGCTTGTTGGCTGGGGATAGGAAGGGACTTATCTCCAAAACAGGCTGATCACTCCCACATCAGCACACTGGGGTCACTGTCACCTGCTGGCAAGTCAATGTAGCACCAGGATACACTGGACAGGGAAATAGATATAACCAAAGGACCAAAGAAGAGCCAAGAGTCAGGAAGGGCACCTGTGATTCAGACCTGACCTCTACCCCCTGCAGCAGCAGGGTACATCAGCAGGGCACACCACCCTCCAGGAGCACAGAGGCACAGACCACAGACAGGAGCAGAGGTCTCTGCTCACGCCAGCCTCTGCTCCTGCAACAGAAGGACACTGAAGTGCGGAAGGAAATCACACTGCCTCTGCCAGGCCACCACCTTTCTCTCCCCAGACCAAAGTGTCTGGGAGGCCAGAATGCCAGCCTGCGCCGTAATAGTCACAGTCTTGTCCAGCTGCCCTGCCCCAGTTCCAGAAACTAACCATCCACTCTGAGGACAGGCTGGAACAGATAGTGAGAGCAGTGAGTCACAGATGCGTGAGAGACAGCCACAGAGTGACCTTTCCCGGTGCAGGGACAAGCACTGTTCTAGACTGTGATGACTTCCTGTCTGGGCAAGAATGCTGTGTTTCTGATTCCATCCACCAGTGACTAGTCACTGCCAACCCAGTCACTGCGCATGAGTCAGGAAACCAAACCCTTCTTTGATCGAGTTAAAGTCGGGAAGCACTGTAGCCCTACTAAGTGCCATGTTCCCTACCAAGCTCTGTATTGGACTTGCTACCTGTCCAGATGTTTTTTACATAATAGGTATTGCTGTGCCCACTTCACTGACGTGCAAGCTCAGCCTTGAAGACATGAAATGCCTTGCCCAGAGTCAGGAAGCAGTATGGGACCCAAGATCCCACCCCCAACCCCAAAATTGATCATCTATTAGTTCATTCATTTGTTGTTCTGGTTTTGCAAGACAGGGTCTTACTATTTAGGCCAGGCTAGCTTTACGCTTGTGATTTTCCTGTTCCACTCCCCCTGAGTGCTGAGGTGAGAGGTGGGCGGTACCACCATCCCTTCACTAGTCCTTGATTGTCCGGTCTTAGCCAGCTCCTTGTGAGACTGGAAAGCCTCTGTTCAAGCTGCCAGGCCCTGCTGGCACTGTGACTGCTGTACCCTGGGATAGCTGCCTGTGTTGTGGAAGGTGGTTCCATTCTGATTGGTCATTGCTCAGACATTAGCCATTGGTGGGAGGAACATGACTGTCTGAGCAGGGCGAGGGACTTCCTCCGGAACAAGGGTCCTGTGCATCCGGTGCCGAACAACCTGCTGCAGCCAGAGCAAGAAGAGAAGAGGAGGTGTGCTTGGCTCCTGGTTCTGGGGATTTCATAGTGGGCGGTAGCAGGGGCCAGACGAGGCATGGGGCTTCCAACACAGAGAGATACAGAGGGCTGTAATGTGTGGTTAGAATGTTCCCCCAAAGACCCATGGTTTGGTGGCTTGGTGGCCAGCCCCTGGCATTACTGAGAGGTCCTAGAACATTAGGACGTGGGACCTAGTGTAAGAAAGTCAGATTGTTGTTGGTAAACCTCTATGGGAGTATTAAATACTGGCCCCTTGGCTAAGACTGCTTCCCAGACACTTAACCTGATGGGGAAGGACAGCGGCCCAGCGGGGCTGTATAAAAATTTCCTTCCAGCACTTCAGTGTGTTTATGTTGCAGGGCAAGAGCTCCATCCCTCTGTGTTCCTGGCGAATGGTGTGCCCTGTTGACACTCCCTGCTGATGTACCCACTTCGTGTTCCTGCTACCACGGTGAGGAGCCCTGTTAGCCTGCACGTGCCTTTCATGGTGCACAAGAGGTCCCAAAAGCAGCAGAGACAACTGACCATGGACCAGAACCTCTGAAACTGTAGCTTCTTTAGGTTGCTTTTCTCCGGTATTTTATCACACAGGAAGCTAACACAGAGAACACCGTCTCTTCCTATGAAGCCACAGGATCCATCACAGGGCTCTGCCCCATGGACATTTTGAACCATAGTCACCTCCTGAAGGCTCCCAGCTATGGATAAGGTGGTCAGACCCAGCTTCCCTGCTTGAGACTTCACAGTAGGGTGTTAACTCAAGAGGGGAGTCAAGGCACAAGCCATGCCCAAGCTCCAGCAGAGAGCAAACCCAAGGCCAAGAGATCTTTCAGACAAGGAGCACACCACTGACAGTGGCGTAAAGGCATTGTTCCAGATTTCTCCTTCTCTTTTATCTACAGACAGGGTGTCTCTTGAAGGCAGCCATGGCTGTCTGGGTATGCCAGTCGCTTGCCTTGTTGTGGTAACAAAAGACTCTGAAAAGGGAGCTTAAAGAGGGATGGGTCTGTTTGGGCTCACGGTTTGAGGGCACAGCTCACGATGGCAGGGAGTTCAGGAGCCCCAGGGAGCAGCCGGTCACAGGGCATCTGCAGTCAGGAAGCAGAGAGATGAGCAGTCAAGCTTGGCCTATGTTCTCCTTTCTGTGCAGTCCAGGACCCCTGCCTGTAGAATGGTGCTCCCATGTCTAGGATGGGTCCTCCTGGTTAACATAACCTAGATCATCCCTCACCGGCACGCTCATGGGCTTCTTTCTCCCAGGTCACTGTAGATGCTGTCATGCTGACAATATTAAGTCCCATCCTGGTTATCTTGCCAGATAATGAGAATCAAGAGCCAGAACTAGAGAGGCAAGCCTCTTGTCTTAGACTTATGGCCCTGTCACTAGCAGGCTCTGAAAGAGCCAGAGCATGCATTAGGGGAAAACCATATGTGTTTAGGGCTTGTTACTGAGGTTAATGACAGATGCAAATCTATCTTCCAGCTCAAGTTCAGGCCCCATCATGGCATTGATTGGTTCCTCTGCAATTGTCTGATGTGTCTGAGCACATGTCTTCCTGGCCCAGGACTACACTTCCTGATGGCAGATTTTAGGTGTCTTGCTTAGATAGACTCAGACCCATTTGGTTCCCCCAACACACTTGTGGGAAAGCTACAATGAGCAGAATCCAGACTGTAGCTGTGGTTCATGGAGAGGATGCTGGATACCACAGTGTAGACCATGGAGAGGATATGGGGTACCACAGTGTAGACCATGGAGCGGATACTGGGTACCACAGCGTGGCTCCTGGAGAGGATGCTGGATACCACAGTGTAGACTTAGAATGGTGGCCCTAGAATGGTACCTCCTGAAACTTTCCCTCCTCTAGTCTCCCTCTGCCCATCCACCCATCCTCAGGGACCTCATCCAGGTGCCAGGGACCAATGCCATCTTGTCAGTGAACCTATTACATCAATCGAGAGAGGTCAAATTGGGCCCTTCCAGAGTTTGTGGCTCTGCCTAGGAGCCGGGACATCTTCTGGCCCCCACGCCCATAGCCACAGTCTGTGTGCTCACCTCATGAGGGCCACAGTGGGGGTTCGGTTAATTGGATCTGTGCTGGGAAAGAGAGCCACCCTGGGGTTACCTCCCCCAACCCCAGCTTATTAATCAGCTTCCTGGACCGTCACTGGTGCTGCCTTTAATTAGAGGGGGCCGGCAGCAGGCAGAGATGGTGGCTCTGTTGTTCCAGCCTACACTCTTGCCAGCCTCAGGCACAGCCTGGGCAGTCTCAACTCTTCCTTCCCTGGGGCCTGGGGCCTACAGGCCTGTAACACAGCCTTGAGCACCCTCTAAGACCTAGAGTCATCCTGCTAAGCAGCCTCAGCTCAGAGCCAGCTACAGAGGGCAGGAATAGACAAACTGCCATTGAACTGCACACAGTAGGACCTGGCTAATGCTGAACTGTCACTCTTCCTGTGAGACATCCGTGCCCTCCCCACTCCAGGCAGAGGCACCACTGATAAAGTCTATTTTCCTCTTATGAGTTGGGTCTTTTTCATATAATCTAAGAAGTCTAGACAGGCTACCCATGGGGACTCAAAACTCAATTGCATTTGACTTAACTCTGAATATCAACAAGGACACACGCAATTCAGGAAGTCATCGGAAGCCACTGTTGGAAACACCCAGGGCAAGAGGTCTTATGCACATTCCACCCAAGGACGGGGTCTCTTTGCCCAGTGCTCTTGAAAACAGTCTCAGCACCATACCAGCTGCACCCATTACAGGCACAATTCCCAAGATGAACCAAAGTCCAAGGCCAGAAAGATGGAACACACTGATTGGCTTAGCTCTGGTCACATGATCCATCACACACACACACACACACACACACACACACACCACTGCCCTTTGAGAGAGTCACAGGAAGATAGGGATGGCCGAACCTAATGACATTGAGAACCAGTCAAACCATACAGGAACCGTTCCACGGGCCATCTCAGCCTTGGAAGTTGATTGCTTTATAGTTCTTACACTTTCCTATAGTTCTCCTTTGCAAAAGTCCTTCCGGACCAGAGGGAAGGGCTGCCAAGGTCCGTGGGATAGAGAACCTGGAGCCAGCTGCAGGCCTGGCACAGATGCTGCTCTCTCTCCGGGTCAGAATCATTATCTCTATGTGGGCATGGGCAGCTTTGACTGTTCTTGGAAGGAGGAAGAAGCCACATGAACGTCGGGTAGCCAGGGGGTGGACTATACTGAGCAAGTGCTAGTCGGCACCTAACTCTCCTCTCCCTCTTGACCATCTGTGCCCATCCGGGAGGTGGGGGCATGGGGAGAGGGGGCAAGGAAACGGCTCTATTCTCAGGGCCAGGGCGGGAGCTTCATCTTCACACCCAGCCAGCCTCACTCGCAGACTCCATGAGCCCTTGCATCCTAGGTACGTTCACACTTGAGAGATTCACACCAGAGGGGCCTCACACCCTCACACCAGGAGCCCTCATACCCAGGAGCCCTCATGCCCAGGAGGCTCGCCCTCAGACGCACTCACACCCAGGAGTCTTCACACCTCAGGAGCCTCTCACCCAGAAGCCCTCACACCCAGGAGTGTCACACTTAGAAGCCTCCACGCCCAAGAGCCCTCACACCCAAGAGCCCTCACACCCAGCTTCAAGAGTGGGCTCGAGTCCTCCAGGGACCTCAAAGCCCATCGGTGGCTGCCAGAGCATCACCCAGAGAGCTGCATGCCAGGCGTTGGCAGGCTTCTCGTTTTCCCACAGGTCTCTGGAACAGCGCTGCCCAATCCTTAAGACAGATCACTGTTCAAACCACGCAACAGCCTCTCTGTTATCTCAGCGTAACCAGCCTCCACGGGGTGATAAACAGCCCCGAATTGAATCGTTCCTTCTGCAAATTAAACTCTGTGGGGCCGGAGGACTGCCATTGCCTTAATTATATTCCAGAATTTTCCATCCATCTCTTGCCTGCTGCTGCAGGCCCCATGTGGATCTGTCCATGGATAGTGATGGACGGGCAGTCCTGGAGCCAGCAGCTGGTGATGTCCCCCTCGCGGCTGTCTCTGCAAGAGGATCCAAGCAGCCTCAGGACTCTGCCTCTCTTCATCCTGATTCAGTCTCTGAGACGAATCACCTTCCCAGCGTTTCAACCTTCATGCACATGGGTTTTGCTCTGCAGGTTCACAGCCGGGGCGGACAGCCTGGGACACCACTCGCTTGCTTGCTTTTCTGGTTCTGGTATCAACATACTACTATATCCTTATGGTTGGCTGTTTTGTTTTGTTTTGTTGTTGTTTAGGGCAGGGTCTTCCTATGTCCCCCTGACTGACCTCAGACTCACATTGAAGACAAGGCTGGACTTGAACTCTGAGTACTGGGGCTAAAGGTGTGTGCTACCCAAGCACTGCTCATTACAGTCAGCTTTTAAACCCAGAAAAGCGATGGAACCGACTGAAGACCCGCAGCGATACCTGCCTGTGGACCCAGGGTATCCCTCGGATGGTCCTCAGGAGAGAGGCTTTCTGGAAGAGAGGGATGAAGCAGAGACAGGTACAGGGATGGTGGCCTGTGGGGCTGGGGCTGGGGCTGGGGCTGGTATGACACCACACAGCCGGCACGCTCTCGGACTCTGAAGCCCACTCCTAAGGATCTGACCTGGGAGGAAAGTAAGAGTGTCTGCGTCCACCCCGGCACCCAGAAGCTGGGGGAAGGGCCCAGCAAGCCTAAGAGGCTGATGCTCAGGGAGCAGGTGCTGGGTAACACAGACTGACATCCGCACATCTGCTCACAAGTGCCGCGTGCAAGCCAGTCTCCATAATGGGTGACAACCATTTTCATTTTTCACTGACAAACGATTACAGATGGCCGTTGTCTTTGAATGCTTCCACTTGGGAGGCATTGACTTTGCATGGTGAGAGAGCTGTGTGTGTGTGTTCAGGGCACGCTTCCGAGGTCGGTGGGTTTAGGGGTTAGAGATCCGGGGTTCAGCATCCCCCCTACAGCCAGCTATAGCTCCCTGGAGTCCGATAAGCACTGCCAGTGCCCCACCCCCATATGCCTTGTGCTGTGTTCCTGAACTAGGAGCCTTGCTGAGCTAGGGGGATTTGGCCCATTTACAGTTCACAATGGGCTTGCCAGGGCATGACCCCATCATATACTAAGGACAGCATACACACACCACACACCACACACACACACACACACACACACACACACACACATTCAGCAATAGAAAAAATTGGCAGAAGACTCACCAGTTTATAGACAGCAGCTGCTGAGTCTTCCTTCCCAGGGTCTCAGGAGGGCTGACCCCCATTAGCCTCAGGATCAACACCCTCCACCCCACCCCACCCCCGTGCTTTTTGTCCAAGTGGCTTAACCAGTTCCCTAAAGCACCAGAGTCCTGTCACAGATTCCCCACAGAGCCCTCCAGGTTCACTCTCTCCCATTTGATGAAGTCTCTGCTAAGCTTGGACCCTGCATATAATCTCCTGCCCTCCCCGCTGTGCCCACCAGCAGGGCATTTTCCTATGGCATCTGTAACCTGCTGAACATTTCGGTATGTTCATGGTCGGTCGAGTGCCTATTTCCCCTCTACACACCCCCTCCCCATCCCATCATTCTTGAAGAAATTTCCTAGATCAGGGACTTTGTTCTATGCACAGCTGTGCTCCAAGGCATTGGGCAGAGCCTAGTTCATGGTCAGTGCTCAAAGTTATTCTATTTTTCAAGAGCACTGAGACCATTCAAAGGGGCAACATAACATGTCCAACAGATGGTGCTGAGACAATAGGACATCCATCTGCAAAAGCTGAACCCCTACCCCACAACATAGTCAAAGGCTGATCAAGATGGACCCCAGACCCAGATGTAAGAGCTAAGCCTATAAAGATCCTTAGACATATACTAGGAGTATATACATATATGTCATGAGCATATACATACTCATGGCTTTGGGTCAACTAGTGCTTTCATAGCTCAGACCAAAAAGAACACAAAATAAAATACACATCATCAAGATTTAAAACATCAACTGGGCATGGTGGCACACACCTTTATTCCCAGCACTTGGGAAGCAAAGGCAGAAGGATCTCTGAGTTCGAGGCCAGCCTGGTCTACAGAGTGAGTTCCAGGACAGCCAGGGCTACACAGAGAAACCCTGTCCTGAAAAACAAAAGAACAAAAACAACAAAAAAGTTAAAAATATCTCGGCTAGGCCTAGTGTCTGGACTCCTTTAATCCCAGTGCTTGGGAGGCAGAGGCAGGTGGATCTCTGTGAGTTCCAGGACAGCTTGGTCTACATAGTGAGTTCCAGGACAGTTAGGACTAAACAGTGAGACCCTGTCCCACAACCAAACTACCTCCCCATCTCAAAATATCACCAAGGAGTAAAAAGGCATTTGAAGAATGGAATAAAAGACTATATATCTTATGAAAATTATATCTTTGTTCCATTAAAACAAACTCACTCAATTCAATAAAGACAAATAACCCAGTCCAGCTGGGCATGTTACCCGTGAGGGCTCACCACAACTGTCAGCCTGACTAGATTTAAAAATCACCTAGGAGATACACCTTGAGGTGTTTCCAGAGAGGTTTAGCTGATAAGGAAGACCCCGCCCCACCCCCAGCTGAGGACCATCCCATCAGCTGGATTACCGTACTAAATAAACAGAAGTTGGTCTTTCTGTGAACCTTGGTGGGAACACTTCACCCTCAGATCACAACGTCCTGCCCTAGCCCTCAAAGGCCCATGTTCATTTCCTATCACAAAAGGAACTTAATCTGCTGGCGTCCAGAATCCCCAGAGGCTTAACAGCTCTGAAGTTAAATCCTTCAAACTGCAAAATCAAAGTGTCCTCTGAGACTCAAGGCAGACTCTTCGCTGTGTCAAATACAAGGGCACGGAGTAACCTTCCCATCCAGAAGCGGGGAGTGGGCCATCCAAAGGAGGACAGGGGATGACTGAAACCCAGCAGAGCAAATGTGGGGTCCTCGTGCTCCACGCCTGGCATAGGGATGTGTGGTGATGGTGGGGCGTGTGTGCGCGGAGCTCCGACAGGCTTGGGCAGCCCTGTCCCCATGGCCTTCCAGCTGCAGCACAGACACATCCTGGGCTGGCTCTCCATGCTGCCGGGCTACTCCTCATCCAATATTCCACGTACCCTGCATCGCCGACATCCTGGGGTTTCCTCTGCAGTTCAGGCTTCACCCTCAGGAGCTCTGGAAACAATCCTGTAGGGTGTCTCTACTCTGCTTCTCTAAACCTTTCCAAATCCACCTATAAACTGCCTCCAAGGAGCCCCACCAACACCTGCTCCCCTAGATCCATCTCCATGCTGGCCAGATGTTCGTTTCAGTCACACACCAGAGAGGAAGCGTCTCAGGGAGGAGGGATTTCATTTGGCTTGTGATTTCAGGGGCTTCAGCCCAGGGTCTCTTGGGCCAGTCTCTTTGGGAGTATGGTGAGGTAGAGAGGGGCAGGACAACAGAGGTGAGCATCTCATGGTGACCAGGAGGCAAAGCAGAGATGGTGAGCCCCCTGCCACCCCACCCCAGACAATACACATCTACCAAGCCTGTCTGCAGTGGCCCGCTTGTTCAAGCAGGGTCCTCTTGCTAATTTCCACCACATTCTGGCAGTGTCAACCAAATCTGAAGCCATCAGTAGAGGAATCCAGTGGTGAGGGCAGAAGCCTCAAGATTAGGTCACTTCCCTGAGTCCCTACTCTGACCCCAACACACTGGGGACCCAAGCTTCCAATGCATTAGTTTCTTGCAAGACATTTTATAGCAGAGCCTTCAAGACCACAGCTCACCTGATCTACAAAGCACAGAGTTTTGTTTTCACATCAGCGGGATGGGGCACCTGGTGGGATTACTCTGCGCTCCCGATACCAGGCATGGGATGCCATGTCCTCTCACCATGGGACTGAAGATCAAGAGCTGTCTACCCTTGTCAAGCCCTTTACTGTGGGTGCTAACCACACTGGCAAAGACGGTACCCTTGTGACTGTGATTTAATTGCCTCTCACAGGCCATGTCTCTGCTCTACCCAGCATCAAGTCTCCTCAACTTGAGTGTGGGAGGGGACAACACCATGAAAGAAACAATAAGAGTTGGAGAAAGTCATGTCCACATGTTACTCGTAACAGGGCAACCCTGTCAAGGGTTAAACATGTCGTCATTGTCATCGATGCACAGTAAGCAACCAGGAACTGCAGGCAGCTTCCACACAGATAGTCACAGTAGCATAATCCTCAAAGGTTTCAAAAAGCAGAAGTAAGCCACACGCCCATCCACAAATGTGTAAACATAAGTGTGCCTTTTCGATGGAATACCCTTCATCTGGAGAAAACGAGGGAGATCACAGAGAAGTGGAGATGTTGTAAGAGCCAGAGGACCAGCCTTAAGTGTCTTCTGGACACGACAGGACCGTGACCCAGTTGGCTTTCTATGGCTGTGATAAAACACTGAAAACAACTTGACTATATTTCAGCTCAGGTCTTGTAGTCCATCACAGAGGGAAGTCAGGGCAGGAACTTGGAGGCAGGAACTGAGACCACAGAAGGGTGTGGCTTGCCAGCATTCTCCCCATGACATGCTCAGCCGGCTTTCTAACACAACCGGAACCACCTATCCAGGGGTGACACCACCCATAGTGAGCTAGTAGTGCCGCTCCGTCAACTGTAAATTAAGACGATGTCCCCACAGACACACAAGCCAACCTGATGGAGGCGGTTTCCCAGTTGAGGTTCTTTTTTCCCCAGGTGACTCTAGTTTGTGTCAAGTACAAACAAACAAACAAACAAACAAACAAATCCCAGCCAAGTCAAGTTGCTTTGATCAGGTTATTTCATCACAGTAAGCAGGAAAGGGACGAATGCATTCGGCCTTTGAGAAATGCTTTGCTCAGAACTGTAATTCAGGATTAAATTGGCCCGTGTTCTTGTTAGAGCACACATGTGTTTCTCCTACCCGACTCTGTGCTCCCGTTTGCTCTAGCACCTACACTCCCCAAGGGGCACGGCAAGACCCAGAAGAAAGAGCATGTTATGCCGAGGTGTTTGGTCCCAATGATGGCACCAACCACAGGCGGTACTCAGAAGCTCCTGGGCTAGGTCACCGGCCCCTTTGCCTGCAAACCTCAAAGCTGGATACTTGCGCTCTCAATGGGGAAAACAGCTTAGGAAACTTCCCAGAGCCGAGATAAAATTACCAGATTGTAGCCCACACCCTAGAAAATCGGCAAAAGCCGGCCCCTCCTTCACCCCTCTTTCTTTTCTGTAAGCTGCTTGGTCCCCTCCTTGGCCAGCTTCGGCTCCCTTCTGCTTGCAAGCCGAAGCCCTAATTAAAGAGCATTGCTAGTCTTGTTCACAACATTTGGCTTCGCCTTGTTTCCATTGTTTCTGTGCCAAAAGATCCTGTCTCTGCCCCGGATCCCACTGCCAGAACTCAACAACGGCCGCAGGAAGCAGACAGAAAATCATTGTGGACACAGAGGATTCACGATGCATCCTCAGCCCGCGGGACCTAATTGGGGTGGGGCCTAATTGGGGCGTGGGAAACCTACACCAGCAGCTGACTGCTCATTATCCTCAAGCACACGTGGGACCTTTTCAAAATGTGGCCATATTTTGGCCATAAAAGAACTCTTACTAAACTTCAAAGGATGTCACGTGTAAGAACCCAGTGCAGGGTAATTAAGTTCAAGAATCAGGAAAAGATAGCTATAAATTAAAAATGCTCATTTCAATAATCTCCAGGTCACAGAAAGGAATGCAATGCAAATGAGAAGATATTTTGTCTCGAGTGGAAAATAGAAACAAGAACTTCCAAGCATGTGGGAGGCAGGCTGCGCCGAGAACACCCGAGCCGTGAATATTAAGAAATAACCGAGGCTGAAAATTAATGAGCTAAGCATGCAGTTCACACACCTAAAAGAACTAAAAGAAGCAAAAATACCAGAGGAAATCAAATAATAAAGATGAGGCCAGAAATTAATGAAACAGGAGGGGGCGGGGAGAATGTGAGAAATTAATGAAATTAGAAATTAATTCTCTGAAAAGTCCTGGAGGATGAGAGCTGACTTGTCTGAGCCTGTTTCCCTGGAGACCAGTCGCTCAGCACGGGAGCTGGCCTCATGCACACCTCGGTGACAGCCAGATGGAGCCCAGGGCTTGAGACAAGGCTTCCTAGCAGCTGTAAGGCTTGGAGCCAGAGCCTACCTGGCACCTGGCCGGTGTTCATGCAAGAACACTGCAGAATCAAGCCCTTGATCAGGACAGAGGAGGCCCATAATTTCCTGGTATCACAGCATCCTAGGCCAGCAGGCCAGGCTGTAAAGTCCCTTTGTAACCCCTGATGCCCAGGCAGGCTAGACCTGTGTGAGTAGCCCATGTCGGTCACATGGACGGCTGCTCCCTCATGAACCACCTCTCGGTACTGAGTATTTATGCATGCTCTACATCAAAGAGATTCTGCACCTGGCTTGCGTGACCCGATCATGGAGAAACCTTTGGGGATATTGGTGATGGAGAGAGAGACAGAGACATATAGGCAGAGACTGATAGAGACAGAGATGGGGAGGAGGAAGGGAGGAGACAGAGACAGAGAAAGACAGAGACAAGGGGGAGGAGGAAGGGAGGAGAGAGGCAGAGACAGAGAAACAGAGAGAGACAGAGAGGGGAGGGAAGGAGGGAGAGACAGAGAGAAAGGGGGAAGGAGGGAGGGAAGAGAGTAGGGGAGGAAGAAGGAGAGGGAGAGGGAGAGAGGGAGAGAATATGAGCAGAAACTGAACTGAAAGAGAAAGGCTAACACTGAACTCTGAAGACCTACAAAGCCAGTGAGATGATGTGCTAGGCTGAGTGATGGTCTCTGAGGAAACCCAGGGCCTCATTCCAGGAACCTTTGAGTGTTACAGGACAGAAGACCTTGCAGGAAGCTGAGCCTCTGGAGGCAAGGAGATGAGATAACCTGAGCTGTCAGGTGACCTGTGATGTCATCACAAGGGTCCTTGAAGCAGAGAAGGGGATTTGGCAGTACAAGAGGAGGATGTGATGGGGGTGGGGGCACCAAGCTTGAGGTGATCACTTGAAGATGAAGGAGGCCACAGACTAAGGGATGCCAGGAGACAGCGGGGACTGGAAAAGGCAGGGAGTGGATTCTTCCCTCCAGCCCTGAGGGCATGGTGATCCAGTCCACCCATTTTGGCCTCTGCCTCCAACAGTGTTGGAGAGGTTAGGTGAGGGTGTCAGCTTTGGGAGGGCATGGAGCTTTAAGTTGGTGCCTGTGAAGGGTCTTGGGTCTTTGGAGATGTGTCCTAGAAGGTGCTGTGATACGCCAGACTCCTTTTCTTCCTGGCTCTTTCACTTCCTGCAGCAAAGTGATCAATCCCCCACTTTATTTCCAAGAAGCCATGTTGTCTCAGCACAAGCCAAAATCAATGGAATCAACATACCACTCTTGGAAGTTCCCCAAACCATGAGCCCAGACGGACTTTTTCCACTCCTTAAGTTAGCTCTCTCAGGTCTTTTGTTACAGTAACAGAAAGCTGACTAACACAGACTGTAAGGGAGTAAGTTCTGCTGTGTTTTAAAGACTGTGTATCTGTGTGTATGCAAGCATGCATGGGGGGTGGGGGGTAGAGTCAGAGGACCAGTCTCAAGATTCAGTACTTTGTTGTTTCTTCTGTGCTTCGTACCCCACTCCTAGGAAATTCTCCTGTCTCCACCTTCCTATCTCCCGGAGGAATGCTGGGATTACAGATAGACACCACCTCATCTGGCTTATTTAAACGGGTCTGGCTGTTAATTTAGGCTGTCAGACTTAAATGGCAAGCATTTCTGCTACTATGAGGGGGAGTTATGGGGGGTGCCTAGGTGAGGGGAGGAGGGAAATCATGCATGTGTGTTAAGATTAGAGGACATCTTGCAGGACTCAGTTGTCTCCTTCCTCCATGTGAGTTCCGGGCACAAACTCAGGCCCCTCAGGCTTAGCAGCAAGATCCTTTACACACTGCACCCACCATCTCACAGACTCATCATGGCTGCCACTCCCACAGGGTGTTAGTTCTGTGGTTAGTGCTGTCAAGATGGAGATTCTCTTCTGGATTTCCAAATCCACCCTCTTCTTTGCTATGAAGCTACCCTACTGTGCAGGCTCACCTCCCTGCTCCAGGCTTTCTATCTGTAGTGTCTTCACCCTCCAGTTTCTCCTACCTGAGACATCCCACCTGAGCATACCACGCACCTTCAACCAGACGCTTCTACCACAGCAGGGAATTAGGTCTTTTTTCCAAGCTACTTTGCCAATGGACATTTAAGCTGGTGCCTCTTAGCTGTACCTCGAAACACTGTTGCCTTTTGAGAGCCTTTGTTTGCTGAGTTAACTTTACTGCTCTGCCATTTTGTTTCTCTGTTTTATCCTCCCTGCATCTGGGAGACGCTTGAGTATCAGGGTCAGGTTCAGGCCCTGAATCTCAGAATCAGGTTTGATCTGCCTAATGGAGATTTGCATTTACCTTGTTGGGTAGAGTTTTAAAGTACATACTGTGGATTTTACCTACCAAGCTCATTGCTGCCCACTCACCTTTTAGAATAAAACAGGAGCCCTTTTACCCCCCTTTCATTTGCTCCATACTTCTGTTTAGAATATAACGGTCCTAAATACATCTGTACACATCCAGAACCACATGGATGGGGAAAGGTTTTACTTTATCCATGGACACATCTTGGGGCAGTAGAGAAAAGTCTCATTCCCTGCATTTACTCAGCATTGGAGGCTACCGAGGTTCTTTTCCTGTCCTGCTGATCCACTTCAAGGTCCATTGACTACGATTCTGTTCATTTTCCTTCACTTGAGAATGGCCGAATACAGGATACTTTTGCTAGGTATAGAAATCCCAATTGTCAGTACTGTCAAGAATCTCAGTGCTGGGCTGCACAGCTCCCAGGAGGATCTGCTCTTTCTGGCTTTATTACCCATGTGTGCCATTTCTTTCTTGCATTCTTGAGATGTCCTCCCCTCCTCCCCACCTCACCCTGTACTCATCTTTAGTTTATGGACGTTTGACTCTGTCTGTGTCTTGGTATATATTTCTTTGGGCTTATCTTTGTTGGGATCAGTTCAGCTATTCATATCTGTAGGTGTTTGTCTTTCACCATATCTGGGAAGTTTCCATATGTATTTTTTCACAGTTTTCTAAAGGAGGGGAGATTTATCTTAGTCAGTTTCAAGGTCAAATCCTTTTGATCTTTTTCAAACCCACGTACTCTCTCTTCTCCTAAACTCCTAGTAGAAGGAATGCTGTATCAGGCCCCACTAGATATCCCTGGCAGTCCTGGAATTCACAATGTAGAGCATGCTGGTCTTGAGCTCATATAACTGCCTGCCTCTGCCTCCCAAGTGCTAAGATTAAAGCCCTGCACCACCATCCTGGCCCAAGGTTTTGCTTTTAATAGTCTACATCTCCATGTGCAGACTGTAGGGATTAAGTCCATGTGTCTACTGGGTTCTTCCCCAAACCTCTTCACTCTGTTGCTGAGACCAACCAGTAACTTTTTCTTCTGATTCTCACTCCAGTCCTATGATTTCCACCTGACTCTTCTTTACAGCAGCATCTATTTATTTGTGGGAATCTTCTGTTTTCTTGTTGTAATCACAGGGGTAGGTTACCATGACTACTGTGCAGTCCTTGCCAGATACTTCCAGTATCTGTGTTGTCTTGACATTTGAGCCTATCAATGTTCTTTTTTATTTGAGATTTTCTTGGTTCTCAGCATGACATATGACGTGTGTATGTGTGTGTCTATATATATATATATATATATACATATATATGATTTTTATAAAACACATGTATATGGGGGTGGGGATGCACATGCCTGAAGTGGTCAGAAGAGGGTACTAGGTCCCTGTGAGCTGGAGGTACAGCTGGTTGTGAGCTACCTTACAAGAGGGCTGGGAACCAAGCTTGGGTCCTCTGCAAGAGAAGCAAGTTCTTCACTGCTGAGCCATCTCTTTAGGTTCCACGTGCGATTTTCAATAGTATCCTAGACCTTTGTACATATGTTATGTGTTAGGAACATAAGTGAAACCATTTTGTGTGACTTGGAATAATGTGATGTCTGTAAAATATGAGCTTACCACCAGCTAGCTCTCAGAGAGGCCTCAGAAGCCAAGCCCAGGACAGGCCTTGATATGTTAATAATATGCTAATGATATGCTAACGATATGCTAATGAGTCACACCAAGATGGTATTGATGGGCTAGTGAACCAGCCCCAAGCTGAGAGCCCTAATGGCACAAAGCTAGTATCAAAGAGAAGATACAAAAATTGGAACTTTGGGGGAGAGTCTCTGGGTTCGCACTGCCACACTCCTACAACATGGCTTCTCAAGCATCTATGTGATCAATTAAGTGGTGACATGAGATTCTGTGTTTGGCCTTGGCTTCTATGACTGTTGACCTTTCAGCACTGGTGACAGGCTTACACATGCCAGCGGGTCAGTGCTAGCCACTAGCCAATGCTTTCAAGGCCCTGATCAGTGCATCCTCCCAGCCTGCCAGAGTTGAAGGACTTTATGGGAGATGGAGGTCAATCCTGCAAGCTTCCAAATCGTCCCCAGTGGAACCCTGTAGCAGCCTAGTCTGTCCATCCAACTATTCCTGCTGCTTGCAGACTCTGAGTCTTGCAATCTACAGCGTAGGATGTGTAGGGATGTAGGGCACTGAGCTTGTAGGGGCCAGAGGAGTGACCTTTCAGTCTTACTTGGGAGATGCCTTTACAGGCTGGCTGCCTCTGCCCTCCAGTGGAAAGGAGGGGGTAACTAAACCGAACCTTGCTGTTGTTATTTTTTTAGTTCTGTAACTTTAGAGCCACGGTTTTCAGTTCTCCGATTGTGCTTAGCTTTCTGGCTCTTCTGTTTTGTCTGTGTCCTCTGCAGAGACCGCCGTCAGTAGCTCCTTACCCCATTGGCGTCCCTCTAGTCTGCCCTCCCAGGTACACAGAAGATCTCCCATTGCTGTTGTCAGCCCATGGTGCTTCTTCTCCATGAGGCTGTTTAAGGTTCGTGCTTGGACTCAGTAATGCCGAGGGGTTTCTCCCTCTTGATTGGAGCTGTTTGTTTTAGAGCGAGACTCAGTTCAAGGAAGCCACAGAGTGGGAGCTGCCTCCAGGCAAAGCATTTATTAATGGTGTCGGCAATATGACAGAGAGAAGAGCAAAACCCCAGCCCGCCCAGGAAAAGCAAAAGGGTGTTTCTTGTTTTTCTCATCTTTTTAAAAATTTTTTTATTTGTGTGGATGTTTTTGCATGCATGTATGTATTATGTATGACATACATGCCCAGTGGCCCTGGAGACCAGAAGAGGGCACTGGATTCCCCCCGCCCCCCGGATCTGGAGTTACAAAGTTTGTGAACCACCTTAGAGGTGCTGGGACCTGAACCTGGGTCCTCTGAAAGAGCAGCTGTTGCTCTTAACCACTGAGCCCCAACGGGACATTTCTTCCAAGGTCCCTTGGGAAGGGGGTGGTGATACAGAAAAGTGTGTCCAAAGTCACACGACATCATGTTCTTTGTTCAGATTAAACAGGTCTTTGGAAAGCCACAGGGATGTTTCTGATTAAGGGCCATATGGAAGATTCTAAAGAACAATGGGTTTCCGCTTGGTGTGTGGCCAGTGAGTGTTCAGCCTCTGGGCCTGACCAGCAGAAATGTGTGAACCCAGCACCAGCATCGGGTGTTCACCAGACTGCAGCTTTCTCCTTTAGGGCTTTGTTCCACGGATGGTGTCCTTGATCTGTGCTGACTAGATGAATGCTTTTCATTCTCAACTCCACAGAAAATGTCTGACTTAGTTCGGGGTTGGTTACTGTGAAGAGACACCATGACCAACTCTTAAACATAAAACATTGAATTGGGGCTGACTTACAGTTTCAGAGGCTCAGTCTACTTTCATCACAGTGGGAAGCATGGTAGTGTCCAGGCAGAATTTGGTGCTGGAGAGGGAGCTGAGAGTTCTACGTCTTGATTCAAACGCAGCCAGAAAGAGGGAGGGTCGCTTCTGCACTGGGTAGAGTTTGAACATAGGACCTTAGAGCCCATCCCCACAGTGACACACTTCCTCCAACAAGGCCACACCCACTCCAAGACCACACCCACTCCAACAAGGCCACACCTCCCAATAGCACCATTCTCTGGGACAAGCCTAGTCAAACCATCACAATGTCCCACAACAGTTGAGCTATGAGAGCCCAACAGCGTACATCTGTCTATATCAGCAGAAAACCCCCAACGACAATCACTTCAGGTCTTAGCCCTGCTCAGTCTACTTTCTCCATCTGTCACTCCATTACCTCTTCTAGAGCCCTCTCCTTTCCCGTCTTTCCATTCCTCAAGATTCCACTCTGTGTGTGTTTGTCCAGCTCCCCCTTCTGCTGTTTAAATGAACAATTGAGGGCATAATCGCTCCTAGGTTGAACAGAATGTTTATATTGTAGATCTGAGAGAGCATAGCCAGAGGCATCTGGAAGGGTCCGGACTGAACATGACCAGCAGATTGAACCAACCATGAGAGGGGAGGGGAAGGGGGAGAGCGAGAGGAAGGGAGAGGAACCAGGAGCCAAGAGAGGAGTAAGCAAAATGGCTAGTTTATATAGGAATCTGAGAAGCTGGGGGATGGGAAACTAAGTCCAGCCACCAGATTGGAGAGGTTTAGGGTAAGGGGGCGGGGCGAGAAGTGCTGGGAGGAGCCACAGGTACTGAGTGAGACTTGTCCTGGGTTTCTGTGAAACCTAACACTGCTAAGTAGGGCTCTCTGTCAATTCCTTATTATTGGTTGTTGTCGCAGTCAAATTTAATTAATTTCTTCCGACGTGCCTGTTGGCTCATCTACTCCTCCACATATGTATGTGTATAATTATATACACATTAATGTGTATGTGTGTGAGTGTGTGCAGGCATATCCTTGCTTTGGTGCATGTGTAGAGGTCAGAGGATAATTTTCAGGACTCTGCGCGCTGGTAATGGAATACAGGTCATCAAGTTTGCCACAGCAAGCCCTTTACCAGCTGAGCCATATCACCGGCCTTTCACATTCTTTTGTGGTTTTCTTTAAAGAATGTCTTATGTGCATGTGTGTGCCTGTGAACGTTCATCTGCACCACATATGTGCCTGCCCACAGACCAGAAGAGGGTGTCAGATCCACGGGAACTGGATTTACAAATGGTTGCGAGCCACCTGATATGGAAGAGCGAGAGCCGTAAGTGCTCTTCCCCACGGGGCCATCTCTCCAGCCCTTCCCCAACACTGATATTTCTAAGTTTACTTTTAGCAGCAAAGCCAGCTTGAAGACTGTGCCTTGTCCTGCTCTGAGGGTTGTTTGTGCTACCTCTGGTCTTCCTATTGACTGATTCTCTCGTCTGTTGATCATCTGTGACGATGGGTTGGATGTTGTATTTGAGAAAGGCTTCAAGCAGATACTACTTCAAGGCTCAGATGGCTTTACCTTCCTCTAGGGAGAACTTTTACACTTCTCGGGGTGTTTTGGGACACTAGCATTCAAGGCTGGTTTGGTCTGCCCCCAGGGGGTGTTAGCACCACCTCAAGCTGAGCTATGGAACAGGAAGCCTCGTTAGCACCCATTCCTTAACTACCTGAGTCCACCCCCAATGTTGGATGGAGAAGTTTGCTGTCATTGGCTTCTTCCGGAACGGTTGCTCTCGGGAAGAAAGGAGCCCAGGCTGCAGATTGTACCTCCCTGGACTTCACTCTTGTCTCTGATTTTCCTCGCTACCTGTTTTCTCTTTGATGCATCTGGGAGATTGTCAAATCTGTCCAGCCACGCCCTACCTTTCAGTGGCATGCTGGCGCCACCATATCACTCAGTCGACATGGAGCCCAGGTATGAGATCCGCTTTGCTGGAGTTCTGCTGGGTGACAGTCATGGCGATTGCTCTCACGCCCTCCCCATGACACCCCAGGAGTCTCTTCTGAGTGTATTACTCACTTCCACCCCTCTCGTCTCAGTGATGCGGCTCTGAGAAGGGGAGCCCTCTTCTCTGCCTAGACTCAGGGCTTGGAACAAAAGCCTGAAAGATGCTGGAAAAATTCTGCAACTAGCCTGGAACGTTCCATGGCCCGGGACCCATAGTTCAGGCTCCTGCCATGTGTATGTGAGATTGTTTAATGAAAGCTAAAGAGTAAACTATGGGGGCTGGAGAGATGGCTCAGCGGTTAAGAACACTGACTGCTCTTCCGAAGGTCCTGAGTTCAAATCCCAGCAACCACATGGTGGCTCACAACCATCTGTAATGAGATCTGACACCCTCTTCTGGAGTGTCTGAAGACAGCTACAGTGTACTTACATATAATAAATAAATAAATCTTTAAAAAAAAGAGTAAACTATGGTTTTAAATTTTTACATTGATTAATAATTAATTAATGTGCACAGGTACACTGCATGTGCCCACAATGGCACACATGTAGAGGTCAGAGGCCAACTGTCATAAGTCAGTTCTCTTCCTACCACATGGGCTCCAGGGACAGAACTCAGGTCATAGCCTTGCTGTCTGGTATCTTTTTACCCACTGGGCCATATGGCTTGCCCGCTAGCAATCTTTTTAAACAATGATAAAGCCAACATTCCGGAAGCATCTTCCCTGACTTGACCCAGGCTCCAGTACTTTATTTGCTTCTCCAGTGATCTCCCAGGTCCTCTGAACTCCATGTTCCCGCTGAGCACGGCTACAGATCCTGTGTCGGTCTCTTGTTTTATCTGTGTAAGGCAATCGCCAAGAGAGAAGACAGAGCCTCATGCTGTCCTCTGGGTGCAGGTGCCCTGGAGCCCTATTGTCTCTCCAAACCTAGCAACAGGGGGAGGGGGAGTAGAGCAGTGACTGGATGACATCACCACTGGCCTGGGGCTCTTCCCCACTGCTGAGATATGACTAATTGGGATGGAGATTTAACAAGAAGTTAATGACTGAGAAAGAAAAAAAAGACAGGATACTGGTTTAAACCAGTAACTTATCTTTAAAAAATAAATAAGCACCACGGTTTTACTCTGATACGTCCTGTCCACAAAGACAGAACACAGACCAGAGCAGGAGTCAGGGTACAACAGATATGGTGGCTGCACAGCCTGAGAGAACACACACACACACACACACACACACACACACACACACAGTTTACCGCTGACAGATTTCAACATCTCCACGAAGTGGAAAACTTGTATTGAAGTCTCCCAGATGTCAGAAGTAGAGGAAGGCGATCTAGGATAAAAATGCCATCTGTCACCTCTGTTTCCGGGTCAGGAATTGCAGTCAGTCGGGTGGGGTGGGGAGTGAGCCTCTTGTGAGGTGAGTCTCCAAGGTGAGACAGGGGTGTGCCCTGCTGCTGAGGGGCCCCGGAGCCACCACAGAAAGGCCCTGCAATCATGAGATTGAGAATTGGAGTCACAGCATGTCAGGGAATGAAGGAACTCAGGCTGAGAACACAGAAACAGACAAGGCTGCCTGTTAACCAGAGCGCACATAAGGAGAAACAGGAGAGAGTGATCATAGGGAGAATACACAAGCCTCAGGGTTCAGACAGAGATGAGACCAGTTTAAGGACACTGTCCTTCTCGGAAGAGTGAGCATGGGCCTGCCATCCGAGTGTTTGTCATCTTAGCAGGGTATATATACACATGTATAGTATGTGTGTCTGTGCTAGACAAGGGCTGACAGATGCCGACAGTGGTCACATCCCAGGGATGATATTCCTTTTGCTATAACAAAGTGCTTGGGACTGAGCCATTTAAAGGGAAAGAAGGTTGTTTGGAGGCATGGTTCCGGATGCTGGGTAGTGCCAGAGGTAGCTTTGTGCTGTTTCAGCTCATAAAGAAATAGAGGTGGAAAGACACACAGGTGTGTGTGGGAGGGACAAACAGACCTGCTCTGCGACAGCCAGTTCTGGTGGCCCCGAATCTGGTCCTGGAAGAACACCATTAATCCTTCCTAATCTCCTCCAAAGAATCTGCCATCTCCCAGCAGCGCTGAGACACCAGAAACCAAAATCCAGCAGGAGCTTTGCTGAGAGTAAGTCATTCTCAGACCAGCACGAAGTTCGAGGGAGCGACAGCTACTTACACATCTCGCTCTGTACCTTTTTGGCACTGCGTGGACGTTTGATAGGCATTGCGTATGGATTATTTGGTACTTAAGTAGTTTTGCTTAAAACTATGAAGGAAAACTCTTAAATGTTAAAACCGTCACATTTTCTCCAGGGCAGTGGAAGAGCCTGCAACAATCCCACAGGTTTTTCTTTTCACCCGTGAGCATGGGCCACACCTCTAAATAGAACAAATCAATAAATGTCATTAAATGGTAAGCTCACAAAACGTACCAAGTGGGCATAAATAGCAAGGGACATATTTGAAAAGCCACAGTGATGAGGGACAACTTGCAAATATTTAAAAGTGACAGCAGTGTGAATCAAGAATAGCAGGAGTTATTTTCCATCTTTTCTTGTTTTTAAAATGCCAGAGGAGGCTTAGGATGCAGTCAGTCAAGACTGGCACTCCTAATCTAGCAACGACGCCACACTCTGCCAGCTCCCAGCTCATCATTTTCTTGAGGCACAGAGACCCCGTGGATTCAAAAAGCAGTGAGTCCCAAGTCCCCTGAAAGAGAGGCAAGCAGTTCACCGGGCCTGCAGCACCTTCAGCTGACAGGGGTGGAGGGACTGTCATAAAGACAGGGTTAGCATGGCAGCTGGCAGCTATCCTCAAAGTCTAGGTGTGTTCCCTGGGACTGGGCACCATCACACATGAATTATTATTATGAATTATTCCCATAGTCCACTTTCTGCTCACCTGAAACAAGGAACATGCCAGCATTGCCATGTTCCTTGTTTCAGGTGAGCATTTTCTTGAGTTGCTGAATTCCATCCTGCAGCAAAGTTCCTTAAGACTCAGGAAATCAACAACTTACAAGTCTCAGGAAGTCCCTGAATCTCACCAGATACACTAGACCTCTTCCTCCCCAAGGTCATATGAGCAGTAAGGGCTGTTGAGAATAGGAGAGTCTCTGGCCTGTTGAGCTGCTTGAGAGTTATACAGAGAACTCCAGGGTTCCAGCTTTCATGATCTGTCAGCTGCGCATGGCTGGGCTTTGAGGATACATCTTTCTTGAGGTGGTCCTTGCTTCTGTAAGTGACCCTTCACCCACAGTCCCACAAGTAACCCCAATAAGTCAGTAGTTTACCAAGTTAGACTTTGGTGGTATCCTTGCTTTAGCCTGCTTTAGGTTTACTATCTAAGGAGAGTAAATGTTTCCCCCAGAAAAGTGTCACACAGCAACCTGTGGAAGGAAGAAACTATTTAACTTCACCCAGGCTGTCTCAGAAAACTGAAACCAGATACCTGGCCTGGCTGTCTTTGGAGGTCAGCAAAGCCCCCCTCCCCCTCCAAACATCAATGAACCAATCACATTTGAGAACCCACTGTATTGTAGAGGTATAGGGAAGGCGGCTCCTCAGTCACCAAGTCAGATTGTTCAGGCTCTCTCCCCTGTCACTCAAAACTCAGTTCAACTCACTGTGTTAATGGAATGAAAGAGAAAAATAGAATCATTCAGACAGTCTCAGAAAAACACAGCTAAAAATAATTTTTAAAGACCTTCGACAAGGACGGAAGTCTGACAGACTGGAAATCCCTGAATCCGACACAGGGCAACCGCAGTTGACACCCTTCCTACGGGAAGATCCTGAGCATGTCCCACGCCAGGTGACAGTCAGAGAGGGGAGCTCATGTGACTGTACCGCAGCCATCTGGGAGTCCCAGAAAGAAGAGGAAATGAAGAGACACAAGAGAAGACTAGAAATCTCTCTCCTTCCTCTCCCCTCCCCTCCCCTCCCTTTCCCTGCCCTCCTCTTCTTCTCCTCTCCTCCTCTCCTTTTTTCCTGCCCCCCCTCCCAAACAGGTTTTTCTCTTTAAAGCAAGGCCTTGAACTCCTCCTGCCTCCTCCAGGATGCTGGGATTACAGGTGCTCCTGGCTGTAAGCTCTCTAACCCCATCTACTCAGACAATACAGCTGCGGATGTAGAAAACCTGAAGGACCCAAGCCTTATGTGAGAACTAGCAAGTACACTCCGACGGGTCACAGAATAAAAGTCAATACAGACAGCTCTGGTGGGCAGGCAAGATGGCTCAGTAGGTAGAGGTGCTTGCCACTAAGCCTGGCGACCTGAGTTCAATCCCTGAGACCCATTTGGGCTCAGAAGGAGAGTACCTGGGGTATCCTTAAACACTAAAACACTCTTTAAGTTAGCTTTCATTTTCTACAAGAGCAACAAATAAGAAACTTTATTGCAGAAGAAACTTTTTTAAAAAAATCCATCTATCATAACGTTCAAGAGACAAAATCCTCAGGAAACCATTTACAGAAGGTTTGAGGGATTATTAAGTGAAAAGTAGGAAATGTGGCTGGCAGAAATTAAAGCCCTAAACAGAACGAGAGGTGCCACATTCATTTAGCCGAAGACTGGGTCTCACTTAAGCACTGGTATGCAATGACTGTTCTGTTCAATGTCTTCCCTGCCATGGTCCCCAAAGACTGCTTTGTGGAAATTGATAGAACCGGTCTAAAACTTAACTGGAGCTGCAAAGAGCCTAAAAATAGCAGCGCTGTGAGACTCTCCAAGGGAAGAAGTGTTCCAGAGAGCGGTTCAAATGCGGCCTTTGTACCAGGGAGCTAAGTCTTTAGTTTTACTTAAATTTAATAAGTCAAATTCCAATCTCCACATGTCTCCAGTGACTGGCTGTATTGAAGAATGCAGACCCAGAATCCCAACAGAGCTGGAACCTGGGTCTGCAGCCCAGAATACAAAGTCTGCAGTATGATCCAGTCCAGTCCACACCATGCAGGCATGAAGAGGGACACAGATTGCATGCAGTCATCTGAGTTTGATGATGTCATCCAGGCTGAAGAAGACACAGGGAATCCCTCAGTGAGGGGATTGGCACATCCTTCTGCACAGGAACTAATCCAAGTCAACCCATCTCATGTCATACACAAAATGCTCAGTTGAGATGAGGCATGAACCTGCAAGTGAATATTAAAACTGTACTGTATGGGGCATAGCAATGGCTCAGGGGTTAAGGCTGCTTCCTGCTCCTTCAGAGGACCCAAGTTCGAGTCCCATCACCCAAGCCAGGCAGCTCACAACCACCTGTAACTCTTAGGAGATCCCGTGACCTCTTCTGGGCTCTCTGCACACATGTACACAGAAACACACATAGACACATAAATAAATATAAATATTTAGAAAATAACAAAACTATATTCTAGAAGGTATCACAGAATTCTTTGTCCTGGACATTGACAAAAATTTTGGGTATGGGATGGGCCCTGGAGAAACTTCTGAACGCCGGTGTTCTTCGTGATGACCAGGGCCTGGGATACTGGTACATTTCCAAGAGAAGGATTTCTCCATGTGTGAGTTAGTAATCCCAGAACTATGACTAACAGGTGTTGAGCTCTAATCCGTAAGATACATGTTATAGGGCAGAGGTTCTCAACCTTCCTAATGCTGTGACCCTTTAATATAGTTCCTCATATTGTGGTGACACTCCCCCAACCATAAAATTATTTGATAGCTACTTCAGAACTGTAATTTTGCTGCTGTTATGAATCATGATGTAAATATATCTGACGTAAAAATATCTGATATGTGACCCTGTAAGGGTCCATGATTCACCAAAGAATGACACCCCAAACTCAAATAGTATGTAAATACAAAGAGTGTTTTACTCTGCAGAAGTCCAGCATGCGGGGGTCTCCCCGTTACCAGATTAGAGAGACAGACAAGTGAGCTTGCAGGCCTGATTTAAAGCACATTAGGGAATTCTGGGGTAGGTGACCTCTTATCTGTTGGGTCCATCTCTATGGACATTCCATTACTGTGGTGTGGGGGCTGGAAACTTGCTGGGGAGGTCTGGGAACTGCTGCTGAGGAAGTCTGGAAACTGCTGCTGAGGAAGTCTGGAAACTGCTGCTGAGCCATTGTCCTTGTCTCAGGCCAGGTGGCGGGACATTCCATCACCTGGACGGGAAGGCTGGAGCCTGGGGTTTGGGGTTTTTTGTTTGTTTGTTTGTTTTTCTATTAAATTGACTTGCCTGGGCTTGCCTGGACTTGGCTGGATTTTAGGACTGGTCTCCTTAACTGCCGATTTGAAGTCTGTCATGGAATCAGTCTAGCCTTCTCAGCCCCTGAGGGGACTGTGAACCAGAGATTGAGAACTGCCGTTGCGGGGTCTTGGAGCCAAGGGGCCGACATCTTTCTTTAGCACAGATTCAGCCATGAGGCAGCAAGGCGGCTGGAGCGGGACTACACGAACAAGCCAGAGCACACACGAAATGGCGCAGCCACAGACACTCATAACCAGTCACTGCACACAAGTCCTAAATCCGATGTCTCCATCACCCCATGCAAGTCTTGGGGAACATTCCAGAAGAAAAAGTGGAAAGCCAGACTGGACTGCTCTGAAACACTATCTTCCAGGCGTCAAGTGACCATTGCGCTCCTGAATTCACAGCAGCTGGGATGGCCACATCTTGAGCCTCTGATTGATATCCTATCACATTAGAGAAAAGGCTCACACCAGCTAATGGAAGTTGATGGTTGAATAGGGAAGGGTGCTTTCTCCAGTTGTATCACTACTGGCAAGATGCTCTTGAGCCTGTAATGACTCCCTGACCCATGTTCCTATAAACAACCCCAGTGAAACGCACTGGGTGACAAAAAGAAAGGAACGAATAAAAGAAAGTAGACAGGGCTTGAGTTGGGAAGAGAAGGGATCAACGGGTGGGGGGAGGGGTGGGAATGTAATCAAAGCCCTTTATACACTCGTAGGCGATGTGATGAAACCCGTTGCTATGTACGACTGATACTGGCTGATGTGAAGGGCTGGGACTGGTGCAGCCCCTGGGATAGTGAGGTTACGTCATAGGGAGCTGAGCATCCCTCGGCTGCAACCCAGGGATGCTAGTCCCAGCAGTGCATCTGGGAGATGCGTATGCGTGTACCCACTTGGACCGCAGCAGATGCAGTCATAGCAGCTTCCCTCTGGGTTGATCAAATGGTACTGCCCACCCAGAACGGACAGGAAATCAGGAGAGGACTGCTTTGGGGAACGTGGGGAAGAGCTCAAGGCGAGGAAGCAGGAGGGATGCCATCCTATTTCATTGTAGATGGCAAGAAATTCTCACGAATGAATGCAAGTTGTTTTAAAAGAGATTAAACATCTGTAATGCAGTATTTTTAAAAAGATGATTGCCAGGTTTAAAAAAATTAAGGAGGCTGATGGGCCACCATAGCATGTCTGTGGGATGGAGCCTTCAAAACAGTGTTCTGCACACCCCTGGACACTACTGCCTACAGTCACTCACAGGAAGAAGGAGAAGGGGCAATGCTGACCTCAGCTCCAACCTCCAACACAACAATCAAGGTGCTACTTACCAAGCAGGGTGGGGAGAGGTTGGCCTGCTGGAGGCACCTGGAGCTTTCTGGATGATATAAAGACTCCATATTGTAGCTGCTGTCACACTATGTGGGAGCACGTATCTGTCACCACACACAGTTCCAATAACTTCACAGTGTGTAAATTCCAATTTAATTTTTTTTAAAGGAAAAAAACCATATATATCACCAACTGGGGAGGAATAGCAACAGGAACCATATACCTCCATTTAACATGTTGCAAATTCATTATCTTTTTTAAATAATGTTCTAAACAACAGTAAAATGTGTATGTTACAGAATCCATTTTATAAGAGTCTAAAAAATGATGCATTCAGTAGCTGGAGAGATAGCTCAGTGGTTAAGAGCACTGAAAGCTCTTCCAGTGGATCCAAGATCAATTCCCAGCACCTAATGGTGGCTCACAACCATTGGGGACTCCAGTTTGAGGGGATCCAATGCCCATAAGTCCAGCTCCAGGGTAGCCATAGCCCTCTCCTGGCCTCTGAGGACACCGAATGCTGGTGGTGCACATATATACCCAAGCGCACACTCAACATACACATACTAAAAACTAAATAAATCTTCAAAAGATTCAATGGTGTACCCAGATCATCCATCTTCAAGCTAGAAAACATGATTCATTTGTGCCCAAGTCACTATGATTTAAGGCTAGACTATTATAATAGCTTTTCCTAACTGAAATACACCCCAAGTTCAAGGCTACAGCCCCAGCAGCTGCACAGGTCTCTGCATTGGTGCCAGTCCTTCAGGCCATGTCTGAAACCTGCTGCTTGCATGCTGCAGCTGGGACCCCCTCCTTGCTTCTGGGTGTCCTTGGCTGATATCAGTCCATGAGGGCATCTGAAACAGAAATGATGGTGGATGTCTTGGAAGTCCCGTGAGTACTATGTACAGTAATGACGACACCTGGACAAGCTGCAGGGAGACAGATCAACTTTACTTGGGGTGACTCAAGCCTTTTATAGTCTGGGGGGACAGGGAAGGGTAAGAGTATCCAAAATTGGCAAAGGTCATTGGCTGAAGGCTTAAGGTACCAAGAAAACTAACTCACTAGCACGGGGAAGCATTTCAGGACTCTCAGGTGCTATCTGAATGGTTCTTATCGGGAGACAGGAAGTTAAACCTGTAATCTTAATCAAGGCTATGTGACATTCTGCAGGTAGAGGAGTGGGGGGAGGTTTGAACTCCCAGACAAGGTCAGATAAGGAGAAACCCTGCCGGTGAAGGGATCCTCTTCTTTGCACCGACCTCAGAAGGCTAGCCTGTCAATGGTGGACTTCAACCTTAGTTAGCAGGGCGACTTGCAGCCTCTTCCCTCACACACCGGTGAACAGACCTGCTCCAGAAAAGCGTTATCTGTGAGATCCAGGCCTGGTCCGGCACTGTTCACCGTCAGCCCTCAGACAGACACCAGCATTCAGTAGGAGCGTGGCTCATGTGTGTCGATGAGCCAGTTCTCACTCAGACCCCAGAGCTCCTTCCAAACGGCCGGGGCGGCTGGCACAGCCAGCGTGGCACCACTCTGCCACGCTGCTTTTCTACCCTTAAGCTCCTTCCTCCCCGAACCCACACACACACCATTCCTCTGACGCTCCAGTCAGTAACCCACAGCTCCTGAGTTACCGAGTGGATTATTCATCGCTGGTTTACCGAGGAAGCTCAATTTGATGGGAATATACGGAAGGAAACCCAGTCCCAATGAGGCCTGTGGCTCCTGTCCCTTACCAACTCTAGGATTCTGTGTTACTTCTATCTTTAGAGTGGTCTCTTAGTGCTTATTTCATACCTGCTTATGATCGACTCAAATGAAATACAGAATGTGTCTGGGTCTCTGGGGCCTGGCAGGGCTGTGGAGACCCTTTCCTGATGCTCCCTTGCACGTTTTCTTACAGGGGCACATTTACTCAGGAGTGGGGATCGGCTCAGATAAGAGGACCAGCAGCAAGGATTCCTGTTGGGAAGAGACATTGGCTTCTCCTGTTGTTTCCATAGTTCAGGACATCCAAGGGCACCTTGAGCCTCCCAGGCTAGCTGGTCTCTGACCCTGTCGCACCCCAGTCCTTTGGCACGCCCTTTCCTATGTTCCCTGCTTTGGAATTTTCTGCAGTAGGATGGTCCCTGGTGTCAAGTACCTTCCTCGGGGTAGCAGACATTCTGAAAAATGGAAAGTAGAGGTTCCACTAGAAGCCAGGAAGGGACCAAAGCTTCCCGTGTCCTTCTCAGAGGTCCCTCAGACCCAAGTGTTCTTCACTAGCAGTGACAGGCAGCCTGGAGGGACAGCTGCACCAGTGGGAGGATGGCAGGCACAGGAGGGGACGCGGGCTGCTGCCCATGCAACAAGCCAAGACAATCTCGCTGCAATATGTTGCCAGTGTCTTAGTTAGGGTCATTATTGCTGTTATGACACACCAGGACCAAAGCTACAAGTTCATATCACTGTTCATTATTGAAGGAACTCACAAAGGACAGGAACCTGGAGGCAGGAGCTGATGCAGAGACCGTGGAAGAGCGCCGCTTACCGGCTTGCTCCACGTGGCTTGCTCAGCTACTTTCTTATAGAACCCAGGACCACCAGCCCTAAGATGGCCCCACCCACAATGGGCTGGGCCCTTCCCTGTCAATCACTGATTAAGGAAACACCCTACAGGTCTGCCTGCAGCTGGATCTTAGGGAGGCATTTTCTTTATCTTTTCTTTTCTTTTAAAGATCTATTTATTATTTACACAGTGTTTGTTCTGCCTGCATGTCAGAAGAGGGCATCGGATCTCATTATAGACAGTTGTGAGCCACCATATGGTGCTGAGAATTAAACTCAGGACCTCTGGAAGAGCAGTCTGTGCTCTCAACCTCTGAACCATCTCTCCAGCCCAGGAGGGAGAGTTTTCTTAATTGAGGTTTCCTCCTCCTCAGATGCCTTAAGTTTGTGTCAAATTGACGTAAACTGTCCAGCACAGCCATCATAGGAAACACCGCTATCTCGAGAGATTCGAGTCTAGGAAAAACCCCAAGAGTCAGGCTTAGAAATTGAGATTTCAGGACGGTGTCGTCTAGCTCAGGTTTATTTGATGAGGTCCTCCATATTAGTCACTCTTCCGTGGTAAAATGCCCCAACTAGAAGCAACGTATGGAAGTTTGCTTTGGTTTAGAGTTCCAAAGGGAGCGGCCACTGCGGAGAAGAGAGCAGGCAGCCGGAACAGGAAGCTGGCAGATCACATCTCTGCCAACAAGCAGGAAGCAGAGAAAGCCAATGGGGTGGGGCTATAAGCCCTCAAAGCCCGCCCCCCACTGACGTACTTCCTCCATCAAGTCCGCACCTCATAAAAGTCCCATAACCTCCCAAATAGCTCAACACACCAGAGCCCAAGAGTTCAAATACTTGAACCTACAATGACTTTGTTCTCTCAGACCACCAGTGTCTCATAGCCTATGGTTTAAACAACATTTAAACATTTGTTTCTCAACACTGTGGCAACAGGGCATGAGGTATTTTTTAATAATTTATTTTATGTGCATTGGTGTGAGGGTGTCAGATCCCTTGGAACTAGAGTTACAGACGGTGTGAGCTTCCATGTGGGTGCTGGGAATTGAACCTGGGTCCTTTGAAAGAACAGGCAATGCTCTTAGCCACTGAGTCACCTCTCCAGTTCCCTGGGGTACAAATGTTACCATTTGAGTTTGGGGACATACTTCCAGTCCACTGGAGATGGCATGATTTAGTAACACATTGATCGCTACTGAGGAACCTGTTCAGGGGCTCCTGCTGTCCAGGGGATGCTGGTCACCATAGCCTGGAGATGCTACAGTCTGTGGATGGTCTGAGAAACTGTTCCCCATGTGATCAGAAGGACTGCAATGCTGGTCTCTGAGCCTGAGAACACGGTCCTGTTGACAAGGAAGAGAGTGTTTCCAGGAAAACTAGCTATTAGGATGGTTACAGCGTGGCTTGTGATAAAGAAACTGAAAACAAGTTACATTTGCAAAGGGAAGTGAATGTTTAATACTTGTAGGCAGTCTGGGAATGAAATGTTATGTATCAGAAGTAATTTTCAAAGACAATGGCCTGTCTTCTCCAAGGCCGGTTCTCCTCACCTATTAAGTGGGTTAAGAGGAGTACGGACAGATGATCCCACCTTGTAAAGTAGGACAGAGCGGGCATGGGGTACTGCAGGCTTCCCGAGAGTGCTAGGCAGACAGCTGCTTTGGCATGGGCTACGTGACCAGAGCCGCCATTTCTTCGTCTGCAGTATGATCACAGCTGCCTTGAGCGGGCCAGGCGCTGGGGGACACTGTTGGCAGAACCTCTGCCTTTGAGCTGCACCATTTTGTGGAAAAGACCCGAGTTCAGTGGCAACATAAAATATTTGACAGATGAAAGGCTGGGGGAGGGGCTGCCAGGAAAAATCTAAGCAGGCCAGGGGGAGTTCCAACAGTCACCTTGAATCTGTGTCAGTGTCCCTGGAACCAGAACAAGATGGGCTCACTGGACCTGAGAGGCAGGAGAAGACCGAAGCTAGCCTAGCAACTGGTCAGTGTCAGACCTGGGCAGTGGGCAGGTGTGGGCTAAAGACGGGTAAGCTGACCCAATTTCTGCTGCCTTGGGGACAACATGGACAGACAAAAGGGAAGTCAAAACCATCAGAGGGTCCACTAGGCCAAGTGGAGGAGGCCAGAGGAGGCACCTCGAGTCACGTGGTCACTGGGGTGCTGGCCTAGGTCCCCTTCCTCTCATCAGCATGCCGTGGATTTCCTCAGAGGTTCACCACAGCGTCTCGGAGACTAGGAATGGGAGCAGTCTGAGCCTCCTGCTATCTCATGGAAACCCACCGAGATGGAGCCAGGCCACTATTTTGTCTAGAAAAGTTAAGCTTTCATTAAAATATAATACTTGGGCTTACAGGTTCTTGGTTTCCCTTCATGGCTTAAATGACATTTGAAAACGGACATGGCATGGGCTGAAAAGCCTACATGCACCAAGGGAAGCTGGAGTCAGAAAGATGATCTGAGTAATATGGCTGCCATGGGCCGTGTGACATGAGCGCCCATCACATCGTCTGCTCCAGGACTGCACCCACTCTGTACAGGACATGCTCTGGGCTAGGCACAGCTGGCAGAACCACCCCCTTTCAGACCGTGTAAGTACTGCTTGAGGTCTAAACACTGTAACAGGGACCCTTCTACCACACCCAAGCCTCAAGGCCTAGTAGTGGGTCCATTGGTGTAAAAGACTTCCCAACATCCCCCAGGACGCTGCTGCAGCCCAGCCATGCCTCCCACCCTGGGCACTGCCGGGCACTGCTTGGTCATGTGCCTCAGCTTTAGTCACACCCAAAGCAAAAGCCCAGCAGACATGACACACACCAGGTTAGTATCTTTAATTACATATGGAGCTTTACAGACTGGTCAGGCCTGTCAGTAGGGCAAAGGACAATGGCAGTCTGCAAAAGAAGAAATGCAGTCACGAGGGATGAAATGACTCACAGGGAGCTAGGATGGAGATGCGACTCAAACATGGTGCTGCTGTCCTCACCACGTCAGGGAACACCGGCCCTGGGGGAGGACCTGATCAGCAACATTTGCCCCTGCTGGTGGCAGTGCAGGGGACACAGAAACTTTCGGAAACCATTTTTGTCTGTAGATAGTAAAAGTGTTAGAGGGCCCCGTGTTCACTAATCCAATAATTCCACCTTGGAGAATCTGTCTCAAGGAAGGAAATCCTGACACACTAGTCAATATGTGACGTGCCAGCACTGTCCCTCTGCCTGAGGGGAGAGCTCACAGACATTCAGGGTAAGGTTGGTGGCACATGGAAAGTGTTGTCATATGTACACGGTGGGGGGTCTACAGACAGCACCATGGCTGTGTAAAAGGCAAAGACGAGGCCAGGGACAGGAAGGAAACATCAAAACACTGAATTTTACCATTTTCGTTCCCCTCTCTGGTCCCCCAAATTTCCTGGCATGCTGCTGTGGAGAATGGGAAGCCCTGGCCCAGCTGCTGACCCTCCGTGCTAGACGGGCTGCCAGCACGTCCGACGTGCAGTCGTCAAAGGTGAGGACCTCGCAGACACCGGAGGCTTGCCTGCCAGCCAAGCTCCAGCTCTCGCGTCCTAACCCAAGCCTCATTTCAGTGTCCTAGCAAAGCTCCTGACGGACGGCTCTCACCCTGTCCCCAGGGTGTTCCAGCAAAGCCCCAGGCTCGTTCCCTAAGTCACCCTCTGCCTCCGCCAGCTTTCCCACCGCCATTCGCTCCTGCAAGCTCGTGCCCAGGGCATGCTCATCCAGTATGGCTGGCTTCTGCAGCACAGGCACCTGTCTCAGGCCAACCCCGACAGACGGACTCACCCAGAGCATGCGCACCTTGTCACTTACTTAGCTAGTGATAAGGAGATGGGTCTTTGCTGTTTCCTTAATGTCACCGAATGCTTTGGGACATGGAGATAATCCCAAGGTCAGAGTAAACACTGGGCTGGGAAGTCACCCAAATGCCAGGTCCCCCTGTCAGTCAGACGCTGATTACAGCGAAGCCCTGCTTCCCAGATGGGTGTCACCGAGTCTGGAGATCGGGCACAGTACTGGCACGACCACCAGCGTGGAGCCACACAACTCCTTCAGACACCAACTCCTCCAGTCCCCTCTCCCTGCTCTCTTCTGAGCTCAAGAAACTAGAACCTCGAGATATGTACAAGCCTCCCCTCCCCCTCTTCCTCAGCTCTGAGGCCAGTTATCACAGTCTCCCTCTGGAGCTGCATAGGCCCTGCATTTTGTCGTTTTGGCTGGGGACTAACCATGCTCTTGACGAGAGTCACGATGGGCTCCTCAGCAACAGATCCAGCTCCAAAGTAAGGGCAAGCCTCAGCCCTCTCATGTGCTCCAGGCCCCAAGCACCAAGAGCTATTGAGATGGTCCTGAACACGTGGCATCACCACCCGGTTCCCATACACACGAGCATCAAGAAACAAAACAATCTCCAAGCCAATACCACCAGAGCAGCAGTAGGGACCCACTGAGGCAGGGCGGCCCAGGTGGGTCAGACTGGATGCAAAGGAAGGTAATGAAACCACACCCGGGGGCAGGCAGCCTGCACGGCTCTGACTCGGGTGGCTTGGGCTCCAGTATCTACTCAAGAGCTCTGAAGCGGAACCTGATGTGACTACAGCCAGCACCCAGGGGTCGGAGGAGCCAGGGCAGGTGACCTGCCTCCCCTGTGGGTGGGTCTCTAACTCCAACTTGGAAGGCCACAAAGAAACCTTCCAGTTGTCGCCTGCCTCCCTACAACCCCCCCCCCCGCCGCCGCCGCCATTTTTCTGGTGCAGCTGTAGCTTCACCTGGGGACCCTTCTACCGGAAGGTTATGCGTGAGACTCGGCTGCTGGGGACAGGTGAGCACTCTCAATGGAACCCAAGGAGTCTTCCACCTGCTTATAGCACCATGGTGCCGGCAGGGCGCCTTGGCTGTTGGGTGAGGCTGCTAGGCTAACAGAGTTAACAAGAAGCAGGTGGCTGCGGGCTGGGAGCCCAGCAAGCATCGAAGACTCCTGACCTTCTTGGTTGGAATCAGTCACTTTCCCCAGTGACAGAGGAAGTCTCTGGAAGAGGCCAGGTCCCAAGCCTCAGCCTCTGAGCTCCCAAGAGGAGAGAGATGTCTTTCCGTGGGTTCAGAGGCGGTTTTTGTTGTTGTTGTTGTTGTTGTTGTTGTTGTTGTTGTTTTCTTGTGGTCAAGCCAAGACCATGCAGAGGAGGGCAGGAAAACCCAGGAGAGGCACCCATCTCCCGCAAGGGGCCAGGTAGGCATGTAAACACAGTTCATTTGGCATTGAAGTGACAGATAATGTCACTGTCCAGAGGCTTGGCTGGGTCTGATCACGAGGTCATCCTCCTGTGAAGCTTTGTTCCTCAGAACTGGAACGTGTGTCCACGTGAGAACCGAAGCAGGTAGCCAGTCTCTAACAGTTCTTCAGACTGGGGCAGCAAGAAGCCTACACGCCCTACTAAAGATGCTCCCTGTCCCCCAGAGGGACTGGGCCCCAGCCGGTCTTTTGTTCTCAGACGAAGGCTGGAAGTTAGGCCCAGGAACATAGAGGGCACATTGTGTATGTTCCTTGGACCCCTAGAGACAGTGTGGGTGGCCGAAAGGTTGAGGTGAAAGCCACGTGGCACCTGGGTGGAAAGGGGAAGAGTCTGTAACAAGGCCACCATGGAGCCACACAGGCAGGAGCGAGTGGACACCTGTGAGCCTTTCCCAGGAAATCCAGGTCCCCAGGGTCCCCCTCAGTCTGCTAGAGCCGAGGCATGAATGTTAGGAATCTGCTGCCTGTGGCAGCCTGATGGAACTGTCCAGGGTCCCAGGTCCACAATTAACTTGGGGGATGAATGCTGCATTTCCTTAATGCCGTCAGAAACACGGGCAGGCATGGGCAGGTGTGAAGGAGTCTCCCCCCAGACAAGAGAGGCGGGATGTCTATGAAGGAAGAGACCTTTCCAGTCACAGCAGTGGAGTACGCTGGGATGCAGGCTCCCCCCAACAGAGGACAGTATCCCTGGGATGCAGAGTGACCACCTGGCAACCTTGCGAAGTGACCAGTTATGGAAAGGCCGCTTCGGGTATACATCAGCTACCTGCCAGGCCAAGCTGGCTTCTTTCGATCCGGAATGCTCAGGAAGGGCACTCCCAACGTGCCGGTGGGAAGTGCTCCAGAGCTGAGTATCCATGAGCCGAGCTCCAGAGGCGGCAGGCACGTGCCCAAGGGGCTGGGTTGTGATTGCTGGACAAGCTGGGATTGCAAGCAATAGAAAGGGGAGCATGCACTGAGTTGCAGGTAAAGCTAGCAAAAAAGAAAAGCACAGCAGGGTGGGTGACCATTGCAGATGGCGGGATGGCCTCCTGTAGACCAGAGAGGCGTGAAGGGTACCTCCGACAGGGCAACTACTGTATTGACAACTCTTCTCCGCAATGGAGTCTAGCTACCTGGGTGGACACAGACTACCAGAGTGGTGGCAGGACCTTAAAGGTTCTGGCCTCGAGAAGGCAAGGCTGGTGCGAGACTGGTCCCGTTGGAGGCTGGATGCACCGGGCAGGATCCTGTGCCAGCTGTGGCCAGTTGGCGACACAACATCTGCCTCTCCCGCTCCCGCTCCCGCACGGCCCTATTGGACGCAGATGTCTTCCGGATTTGTGCTCGCCTTGAGTGCCTCAGCGGGGACTTGTAGGTTCTGCGTAGCTCGGCCAGAAACCCCTGGTAATTGTTTCGCAAAGGGCTGTCTGGTTGCATGTGGGGGATGGCCCACTTCTCCGCCTCCCCAGTCAGGCGGGACACCAGGAAGGCCACTCTCTCGGCTTCACCGGGGAATCGGGAGGCTTGAAAGATCATGAACCTGTCCATCTGCATCAGGAACCCTGCCAACTGTCCAGGGTCTCCGGAGAAGGGTTCAGGCAGTGAGGTGGGTGGCGTGGTCATGGGTCGGGCCCCGTTGGAGGTGATGGCAGAGATAGGGGGCGTGATCTGCAAGGCGCCGGGGATGCGCGCGCGGGTGCGCAGCAGCGTTAGCTCGGCCATCACACTCTCCAGCATGTTGGTGAGGTTGGCCTTCTCCGCCCTCAGTGTGGAGGCCTCGCGCCTCAGCGCAGAGTTGGTGAGGCGCAGGGAGGTCAGGGTGTCAACTACGTCATCCATCTGAGCGCTGGCACCAGGGGCAGAGGCTGGGCTTTCGGCTTTGGAGGTCCGAGGTTGGACCATGGTGGCCAAAATCAAGCCACAGGTACCTGGAGAAAGAGAGCGAAAGGCCTTGGGTGCTGAAGCAAGGCTGGGGACGCTGGTCCTTTCGGCAAGCTTAGCAGCGTCAAGGTGTGGGGAGCTGGCTGGACCTGCCCAGGCCTTGAAGGATGCTCGAGCTGGATCTGCCCAACCCTTATAGGGTGCACAGGCTGGACCTACCCAGGCCTTACAAGATGCACGGACCTGCGCTTCCCAGACTTTGCGGGATGCACCTGCCGGAGCTCGGGCTGCGGATGCAGGCACTGCCCACGGGTGCCATGCGCCCACCCGCGCGTGAACAAAGGCGGCGGCACCTGGGCTGGCCCGGGCCGGGCGGCGCTTGTACCTGTCGCTCCGCCGCTCCCTCCGCTGCCAAGATGGCCCGAGGGTCGAGGCCGCGCCCGGGCTGCACGTCACCGAGGCCGCCGGAACTGCTTCCCGGGCAGCGGCGGCGGGGGTGGCAATTCCCGCGGGGCTGGCTTGGCCGGGTCACCGCGCTGCGCTGCGCGGTCACCGCGCGGTCTTTGTGCAGGCGCGGCCGGCTAGACGGCCGCTGGGAACCTGGCAACTGGGCCAAGGCCTGCGGGTTGCCATAGAAACCGCTCGCTCGCTCTCGGAGCGACGGCCCGGGACTTTGCCTTCCGGAAGTGACGCACCTGTGCCTTTCACCACAGCCTATTAGCGAGGAGCGTGGCTTCTGCCAGTTGCAATCTTGGAAAGATTAGCTTGGAAATTAAATAATCTTGGAAAGATTAGCTTCTTTCCCATTCTTCCCCAGGCTGCTCGAGGAGCCCCTCGGAGACAGTATCATTCTTTTAAGTGCGATTGGCTTTTCTTACTGTAACTTGAATGCCATTCGGATGAACTATATGATCATCGAAGTAAATCTTGACAAGAAAACTAATTTTTATTTTAGATTTTTTTCTGAGGCAGTCTCCTGTAAACCAAATTTGTCTGGAAAACTCAGAAACTAACCAGAAAGAAATAACGTCGAAACTCTTCTGCCTCTACCTTCCTGGTGGTGGATTGTGGGAGTTCACCACCTCACCAGATTAGGATAGTTTTCTTTGCCTCTCCCCCCCACCCCGCCCCAAAGTAGGGTCTTATGTTACCCAGACACTGGCTTTGAACCCACAATGTAGCCAAGGATGACCACGACCCTCTCATCCTTCGTTTGCTACCTCTGGTGCGCTGGGATTACTTGCTCTGAGTGCTATAACCCTGTACAGTGCTGAAGGTCAAACCCAGGACCTCATGCCTGCGAGCAAGCCACCACTGGACTGAATCCCGAGCTTTGGAAAAGTCTTACACAACAAAACAGAACAGAAACTTCTCAGTTCCCCTCAGTGTCCTGCCTGCACATAAAAAGGAAAAAAAAAAGTCTTGTTCAATAGTCCACCATTTTCCCATTAGAATCCTATTAGGAAACATTGGTCTTTGTGCCTTGTAGACAGTAGTGTCTTCCTAGTCACACTGAATTCTGAGATTTTCCTAGAGGACTTTCCGTTGTTATCTCGGGCTTCACTGAAATCGTGTGCTATGAAGGGGTGCAGTTCAGCGGTGGTTGACAGTGTAGCTCTGAGGTCCCCCAGTGCCTTGGAAAGGAATGTCATATGTTGCTAAGAAAGTTCCACAAGCCTCACTCTTAAGTTCCTAGTGAGGAAATTGTTTTTTGTTTGCTTGTTTGTTTGTTTGCTTGTTTTTGTTTGTTTTTTGTTGTTGTTTTGTGTTTTTTTTTTTCGAGACAGGGTTTCTCTGTGTAGTCCTGGCTGTCCTGGAACTCACTCTGAAGACCAGGCTGGCCTCGAACTCAGAAATCCGCCTGCCTCTGCCTTCCAAGCACTGGGATTAAAGGCGTGCGCCACCATCGCCCGGACGAGGAAATTGTTTTTAATGAGCATGTAGCAAGAAAAAGTAAAAGAACAATTAGCATGCAGCAAATAGAAGCAGCAGGCAGACAGCAAAACATCTGCAAATCGGTGCTCACAGCGCCCAGCACAGGCGCCTGGAGCAGCCTGGTTGAGAACAGGCCAAGGCAGCAGCAGCGATGATGGCTGCACTGGCTGGCTTTGTGTATCAACTTGACACAGCTGGAGTTATCACAGAGAAAGGAGCCTCCCTTGAGGAAATGCCTCCGTGAGATCCAGCTGTAAGGCATTTTCTCATTAGTGATCAAGGGTGGGGAGGAGGGCCCATTGTGGGTGGTGCCATCCCTGGGCTGGTAGTCTTGGGTTTTATAAGAAAGCAAGCTGAGCGAGCCAGGGGAGGCAATCCAGTAAGCAGCATCCCTCCATGGCCTCTGCATCAGCTCCTGTCTTCGTGTTCCTGCCCTGTGTGAGTTCCTGTCCTGACCTCCTTTGATGATGAACAGCAATGTGGAAGTGTAAGCTGAATAAACCCTTTCCTCCCCAACTTGCTTTCTTTGTCATGATGTTTTGTACAGGAATAGAAACCCTGACTAAGACAAAGGCTGAGGATGTCCCACCCAGCAAAGGCTAAGGAAGAAGCACTTAGTGGGAACTCTCACTTGCAATCAATGAGCTTCCTGGTTCCCACATAAGCATTGTGTGTGTGTGTGTGTGTGTGTGTGTGTGTGTGTATGCCACTTGATAAACAATAGTAACTTCTGTTGGGCACAGCTTGTCTTCTAGCTGTCCTCTGGATGCAATGATTTTAAGATCCTTAGCTACTGGCTGTCTTCCTTTCTTCTAGGCAGAGGCAGGGACCAGATTGCCCCAGGCTAGGGAGTTTTAGAGATCCCTTGAAATGAACATGCGAGGGTCTGACACAGAGGAGCCTTTCTCTACTCCCAGAGTCAGCTGTCTATAATCTTGAACAGCATAGGACAATTTGCCAATAAAAATGTGTATTACAGAAGGAAGAAGGCTCAGCCTAATTTTGAAAATGATAAATCATGACATTTGCTTGTATTTTATCTCATTTCAAAGAAGCTATAAATCATAGTCCAGAAAAATGGAGGAAAATGGAAATGTAAAGACAGATTTGTTTGTTTCTTTGTTTGTTTTTGAGACTAGACTATGTAGCCCAGGCTGGCTTCAAATTCATGCAGGATGCCTTGAATTTCTGGTCCTCCAGTCCCCACCTCCCTGCTTGCACAACTATTTTGTGCAAAATAAAGAGTAAAAATGGAGAGTAAGCCCAGTTGTTGCAGGATATTTGATCACATTGTGAACCCTGAGTCTGTGAACCGTAAAAAAACTGTTTCTTGTTGTGGTGTGGCTCAGCCCTAGCGGACACGTTTAACCCCTGAACCCTGAGGGCTTTCTGTTAACAAGAGCTCAATAAAGTCAATGATAGGTCAAGAGGTGGCAGAGCAAGCAACCAGCTGATGGGGAGTGAGCATAAGCAAACCCAGGCAAGAAAAAGGAGGGCCTTCAAGTCAAAGGGTATTTAAGACAGCATGGGGAAGGAGACGGTATGTTTTCCTTCTGGGATGTTGGTGGAGTAGGAGGGTCAGTTGGGCCCTTTCTCTGCCTCACTGAGCGAGCAGGCTTTCACCACAGCGTCTGGCTCCTAAGTCTTCATTTGATAAATCGAATGTTTGATATTTTGCTAAAACAACAACAACAAACTCCAGTGCCTCATGTGTTAGGCAAGCACTCTACCAACCTGGGCAAACACTCTGCCAACCTGGGCAAGCACTCTGCTAACCTGGACAAGCACTCTACCAACCTGGACAAGCACTCTATCAACTTAGGCAAGCACTCTGCTAACCTGGGCAAGCACTCTACCAACCTGAGCAAACACTCTATCAACTTAGGCAAGCACTCTACCAACCTGGACAAGCACTCTACCAACTTAGGCAAGCACTCTGCTAACCTGGGCAAGCACTCTACCAACCTGAGCAAACACTCTATCAACTTAGGCAAGCACTCTACCAACCTGGACAAGCACTCTACCAACTTAGGCAAGCACTCTACCAACCTGGACAAGCACTCTACCAACTTAGGCAAGCACTCGGTCAACTTGGGCAAGCACTCAGCCAATCTGGGCAAGCACTCTGCCAGCTGAGTTCTAGCATGAACCACCAAAACTAAAATAATTTATAAATAAGAAATGCAGAGGGAAAGGGAATGGCCAACCAGTGACCAGCCCAGCTTGAGACCCATTCCTTCAGAGAGAACCCATCCCTGACACTGTTAGTGACATTCTTCTATACTTGGAGACCATTGCCTAGCTTAACCGTCATCTGAGAGGATTCACCCAGAAGTTGATGGAAATAGATACAGAGACCCACAGTCAAACACTAGGCAGCGCTTGGGAAATTAATTCTACAGAAGATGGGGAAGAAGGATTGAAAGAGCAAGAGAGGTCATGGACGCAAGAAAACCTGCTGAATCAACTAGCCCAGGCCCATAGGGGCTCACAGAGACTGAACTGCCAAACAGAGAGCATACATTCGACGGACCTAGGCCCCTACATATATTGTAACAGTTGTGTATCTCGGTCTTCGTGTGGGACTCCTAATAACTAGTACAGCGACTGTCTCTGACTCTGTTGCCTGCCTTTGGATCCCTTTTCCCTAACTGGGCTGCCTTGCCTAGCTACAACAGGAGAAGATGCACCTAGTCCTATTGCAACTTGATATGCCAAGGTGGGTCGATATCCACGGGAGGCCTCCCCTTTTCTGAGGAAAGAAGGGAGGGGAAGCTGAGATCAGAGTATAAAGTGAATAGATTAATTTAAATAAAAACTCAAACTAAAGGAAGGAAGGAAGGAAGGAAGGAAGGAAGGAAGGAAGGAAGAAATGGAGGGAGGAAGGGAGAGAGAGAGAGAAAGAGAGAGAGAGAGAGAGAAGCAGAGGAAGCCACATGGGCTTGGTTCAGGTGCAGGCGCTGCTGTGAGGACCCATCTGATGTTCTGTGTCTGCCATGAGCGCAGGAGGAAACACAGACATGGCCTGCTGAGTTCTGAGTCCTTCCTTCTGTAGAATATGGATGCAAAGGTGGAAACAGGGCCAGGCCATCTTTTTAAGCCAGAGGTAAGAAGAGAAACCAGTTATTTCATGGGGATGACAGCGTGTGACCCTTGGACCACACAGACGCCATCCCTTCCTTACCACCTGGATGGGTGAACAGATGGTGGGAGCGGGAGACCCCGAGACTCAGAACCACCAAGTAAAAGTCATGTTCTTCACCAGGGACCAGGCCTCAAATAAGACAGGCTGGGTACTGACAAGAAGTAGGGACGGACCAGGGGTAAAAGAGGAGAGGGAGGGAGGAAGGAGAGAGGGGAGAGGGAGAGGGAGAAAGAGAGGGGGAGACAGGGAGAGAGGGAAAGAGGGAGAGAGATTTACTGACAAATAAAGCAGATATGATATCTCAGGATATCACAGACTGTGTTTGATGGCAACCAAATCAACAATCATAAAATAAATTAACTTCAGATAAAATTAGATGGAGCAATGAACAGACCTTGAAGTGAGCACATGTGGGTGTTTGATAAGAGCAATGAATGAATAATGTTTATAAAGAGAACAGAGGGGAAAGGCATAGGACATCCAGATCAGGCAGCTGTGGGAGAAAAAAAAAAAACGGTAAAGGCACTTACCACCAAACCTGACAACCTGAGTCAACACCCAGCACTCACACGGTGAAAGTCCTAGTGTCATTCTGTGATCAAAAGCAACCTGGGGAGGAAAAATGTTTGTTGGCTTACACTTCCAGGTTCCGGTGCATCAATGAGGAGGTCTGGACAGGAACTTGAGGCAGAAATCATGGCTGCGTGATGCTCGTTTCACACTCCCGGCTCATGCTCCATGCTCCACTAGGTTCCTTATACAGCCCAGCACCACATGCCCAGGGAGTTGCGCCGCCCATGGTGGGCTACGCCCTTCTGGATCAATAGGCATTGGAGACAGTCATGCCCATAGACCAATCTGATCTAGGCAATTCCTCAATGAAGGCTTTCCTTTTAGATGACTCTAGATTGTGTCAAGGTGACAATTAAAGTTAACGAAGATATGTGAACAGAAATCTTCAAGCAAGCGTCATTCACAATAGTAGAGAATGTGCCCACGTGCCCCTCCACAATGACTGGAAAGCGAAGCCTATCAGCTAAAGGAGAGGAAGATTAATTTGTGCTACAATATTGACAAGTCTCAAAAGCACCATGTTAAAGCAAAGACATCAATCAGGCTTACAGTCCGAATGGAGTGGAAACGATCAGAATAGACGATTCTCAAAGATAGAAAGTCGAGTGATCCAAACCAAGGTCTGGGGGGTTGGGTGGGGGGAGGGAATAGAGAGCAACTGTGCAGGCACAGCTGAATGCAGGGCTCCTTTGGGGTGAAAATGGTAAATCATTCTGGAGTTAGGTTGATCGACTATGCAGTGTGGAGAACAGCTTGAAAACTATATGGAGATTTTTTAAACTGGCGATCAACACGGTTTAAAGGAAGAAGCCGAGAGGAGCCGATGTAGCGGCTGAAGAGAGCACTTTCCTCCTAAGGCGGTGCTGGCAGCGATGTCCAGAGTCAGCATTTGTGATCAGCATGGCGCTGGCAAGTGTAACCTCTTCACTTGGGGAAATGGAAGCGAGAGATGCTGCTGTAGTCACGTTGCTACTGCTGTGGCAAAACGCTACAAGCAAGGCGCTTCCAGAAGGAAGTGTCTCTTTGGCTTATGGTCCTAGAGCTGTGGTTCTCGGCCTTCCTGATGCTGCAGTAGCCACCCTTTGATACAATTCCTCACATTGTGGGAAACCCCAACCATAAAATGATTCTCATTGCTACTTTATGACTAATTTTGCTACTGTTATGAATAGTAATGCAAGCATCTGTGTTTCTCAAAGGTCTTAGCCCAACCCTGTGAAAGGATCATTTGACTCCCAAAGGGGTCACGACCCACAGGTTGAGGTCCATCGCTCTAGCAAGGGGTAAGAATCCATGGCCGTCATGGTGGGGAAGTACATGGTGAGGAGTCATGGTGACTGGAGCAGAGGCTGAGAGCTCACATCTTAAACCGTAAGCAAGAAGCAGACCGTGGCCTGGGACTGGCGAATGGCTTTCAAAACGGAAAAGCCCACCGCCAGTGACATACTTCCTCTAGCAAGGCCACACCTCCTAAGCCTCCACAAACAGCATTACCAACTGGGGACAAGTGTTCAAACCCCCAAGAGTATGGTGGACATCTCGTTCAAACCATCAGAGACACTCAGCTTGGAACGGTGAGAAATCAAACCAACCTTATTTGCATAAACAAAAATGTCTGCAGAATACTGAAAGAAATTAACAAAGTAGAAAAAAAAAAAAAGCTCCCATAACTATAGATGAATTTGGCTGCTGGATACTAGGTGGATATTCAAAAATCCAATCTGCTGTGATAAACTGAACGAGATCAGCCCTGATGCAGGGGGATCAGCTTTTTCCACTGAGGTAGACTCCAGAGGCCCCGCCCCTACCTGAGGCTCTGGAAAAAGAATTATTAGATACCAAGGCAACTTACAGAAGAGTTTGTTTGGCTTGCAGTTCCAAAGGGTCAGGGATGTCATGGCAACAGGTGAGGGGCCTGGCAGCCGGAACAGAGAGTAATGGCTCACATCGTAAACGGCAGGCAAGAAGCAGAGAACAGCCTGGAAATGGCAAGAGGCTTCGAAGCCTTAAAGCCTACCCCAGGATCACACTTTCTCCAACGAGGCCACACATACTCCCTAAGCCTCCACAAACAAGGCCATCAATTGGGGATCAAGTATTCAAATGCCAGAGACTATGGGAGAGACCTCATTCACACCACCACAGAGAGACGGTTTCTTCAGTGGTGCAGACGACACTGATTAAGTTATTCGTGTCCAAAATGAAAGTCCTCAGTACACACACACACACACACACACACACACCTAAAAAGTATTAAATTAAATTTTACTTGAATATACTAAACACATGGAGAAAAGAATTTTAAATGCTATGGTATTGTTGATAATCAGTCGAAAGCACCTGGTATAAATCAATGGAAATATGTGCGGAATATTTCCAACCATGAACATGAAAGAGAACAGCGAAGAATTAAGGACTATTATGCCATTTTGAGTTTGTTCTCCCCACTTCCTGTTTGCCGTTTAAGATGTGAGCCCCGGCAAGCAACTGCAGCCTGGCTAAGGTGTTTATCCCCCCCCAGGCCGCAGGAGGCTGGCAGCAGCCTTTGGGGTTCGGAGGAGAGAGGCTCATTCTAAAATATATACCGAGGACAAAAGAACTGGAAGAGCTGAGGCGGTGTTGAAAAACTAAAACAGCTCATTACAGTCGATCCTATTTCAAGCCTCATACAGCTGCGAGAGCTGAGACCACGGGACCCGAGTGGAGGCGGAGACACAGAGGTTAACAGGACAGAACAGAAAGCCAGGAATAGACCCACACACATATGCCCAACTGGTTCTTTAACAACTCTTTTACATTATTTGTGTGTGGTGAGGGGTGTGGAGGTCGGAGCACACACAGCCTGTGGGAGGTGGTTATCTGGTTCCTCCATGTAGATTCCAGAGATGAAACTTGGGTGGTCAGATTTGGCCACAGCAGTAATTTTTTTTTTTTTTTAACTTTTTCACCTACTTGTAAAAGCAGACCAGCAGCAGAAAGGTAATCGTCTTAATAAGAGACGCTGGAACAGCTGGACATCTGTAGATTAAAAATAAGAGCAACCTTGATCTAAGTTTCCCATCCAAAAAAAAAAAAAACCTCAAAATGAGTCACAGACCTAAATTTAAATCCATAAAATTATGTACACAGAACAAACTATATGTGGTGCTAATCCCTAGGAAATGCAGCTAGACAATTCTTATTCCCAACACCAAAACTATAATCTATAATAAGAGAAATGATACCTTTGACCCATCAAAATTGGAAGATTTTGCTTTGAGGCAGGCCATGCTGGCTGGGTGGTGGTGCGCACCCGCCAGCCCAGCACTTGGGAGGTAGAGGCAGGTGGATCTCTTTGCGTTTGAAACCAATCTGATCTACATAGAGAGTTCCAGGCCAGTCAGAGCTACATAGTGAGACCCTGTCTCAAAAATAGATAAATAAATAAAAATAAAATATTAAAAATGGTGGTAGGGATGGAAACGCTGGCTACAGATTAAAGAACATAGTTGCAAATCACAAGTCCTATGTGTAACATGTTTCTGTAACATATGAAGAATGCTTGAACAAATCAGCAAACGATCCAGCGATGAAGTAGGCAAGAGACATGAGCAGCCATTTCAGTGGAGAGGCCATCCAAATGGCAGGTGAGCACACACGCAAAGCCAGCCAGCACCACAGCTGTTCAGGAAACAAGAGTTAATGGCATACTGAGAGTCCGACTCATGTTGATATATATGGCTGAAGTTAAAACAACAAAAACCAAAAAGCCACCTAATTCCAAATGCTGGTGAGGATGCAGAGAAATAGGAGAGGCAGCTGCGGAATGTGTGAGGTGGTGCGGCCACTGTAAAAACAACCAAACAACTGCTTTATGAAAAATTCATGCCACCTAGCAGCTGCAGGCCTGGGCCTTTATGCCTTTACCCCAGAAAAATAAAAATGTATACACACACACACACACACACACACACACAGAGCACAAATATACACATATATACAAATATACATATAATTAAAAAACAAAATAAAATATTTTTTAAAATAGGGCACAAATATTTCCAGCTATTTTTTTCTAATAAACAAAATCTGCAAGGAATAAAACCCTTCAATGAATGATTAGATGACTTTGAACTGTCCATACAATGGAATTCGACTCCACAGTGAGAAGGGACAGACTATTAACACAGACAAAACATGGACAGATCTAAAGGAAATGACACAAAGAAACAGTAGCCATTCCAAGAGATAGAATTCGTCTCAGATCATATTCTCCATATAATAAAAATTATAGAAAATCAGAATAAGTCAGTGTGTCCACGGGGTGGGGGTGGGGGCGGAATTTGGACAGGAGGTCCATGTGTGTGTGGCCATGACACGGCAGCAAGGCCTTTAGTATCATGAATATATTAAAGTCAAGTTCCTAGCTGTGGCATCTTACTATAATTTGCAAGAGGCTACCTCCGAGGTAACAGGGTTAAGGCATTCGTTGGGTTTGCCTGCATTCTTTCTTACTACAGCATGTAATGCTCCATTATCTAAGAACAACAACAACAAAAATATGTTTAAGCCAAGAGTGGTTGGTTACCACCATAACGGCCACGCCAGTATTGCACTAGTGGCCACAGTTTGCCTGGCAGATTAATTCTATTCCAAACCCATTGCCACACAGAGGATCCTGATTAAATTCGGTGCATATTCTTAAAACACAGGAATGTGGTCGAGAAACTTGTATAAAAGATTCAGGGGGTGGGGGCTGCAGAGATGGCTCGGTGGTTAAGCACTGACTATTCTTCCAGAGTCCTGAGTCAATTCCCAGCAAGCACATGGTGGCTCACAACCATCTGTAATGGGGTCTGGTGCCCTCTTCTGGTGTGTCTGAAGAGAGTAATGGTGGTATACTCATATGTATAAAATAAATAAATAAATCTTTTAAAAAATATGCAGGGGGAAGGAATGGGTGGAAGAGAGATGAGGAAGCACGGGGTTACAGTAATCAGAATGCTGTGTGTACGTATACAAAATTGTCAAAGCTCAAACGCAGCAAAAGAAAAAAAAAAGCTGAAGTAAAAACCAAAGCAAAACAACAACTAAAAACATGAGTTTAAGAATGAAAATGTAGTGTTTTTATTTTTATTTTTTGTTTCCTTTGGTAGTGGAAGGTACAAGGGCAGAGGATAGATGTGGAGGGACAGGGAGATGAGTGGGATCATGATGTGTATTAGTCAGGGTTCTCTAGGGTCACAGAATTTATGGACTCTTTCTCTGTATTGAGGGAATATATTGGGATGACTTATAGGCTGTAGTCCAACTAACCCAACAATGGTCAGCTGTGAATGGGAAGTCCAAGAATCCAGCAGTTGCTCAGTCCCATGAGGCTAGTTGTTCCAGCTGGTCTTCTGTAGTAGATTCCAACAGATGTGCTGGCAAGCAGATGCAAGCAGGCGAAGAAGAGTGAATCTTCCTTCTTCCAATGTCCTTGTGTAGGTCTCCAGCAGAAGGTGTGGCCCAGATTAAAGGTGTGTACCTGGATCTGGGAATCGAATTGTCCCAGCCTGACCTTGAATTTAGAGATCTCCTGGCCTCAGTCTCCTTGGATTAAAGGCATGAACTACCTTGACTGGACCTAAGCTTTTCATGGCCACTATTGCCTCAAGATCTCCATGCCAAGATCCAGGCTAGAAACCTGCATCTTCCAGCCTCAAGATCTGGATCACAGATGAGCCCTTCAATTCTGGATTGTAGTTCATTCCAGATATTGTCAAGTTGGCAACCGGGGATAGCCATTACATGGTACATGATGTGAACTTCACAAAGAAGGGGAGAGAGAGAGAGAGAGAGAGAGAGAGAGAGAGAGAGAGAGATGATTATTGACACAAAGACTAAATAAACGAGATAAAGTTGTTTAGAGTAGACATTGCCAAAAAGACAGGCGTTAGAAGAAAGTCCTGAGGATCACTAAGGCAGAACCTGAGACAGAGGAGAGCACAGAGGAGGTGGATGGTAGATAAGAGAGATGGAGACCACCCAAGCATGGGTCCTCATCTTCCCCAGCTTGCATTAACTAGTTATTGCTGCAGAACAAAGCACCTCATTTGTTATCTTGAAGGATCCACTTTGTTGTCAATCAAACCCAAGACTTCATGCATTCTTAGGGAAGGGCTCTGCCATGAAATGTATCCACAGCCTGATTGTCTAGCTTAGGGTTATGTTTTGGAGGTGAAAGCAATTGGATGTTGTGGCAGTTTGAATAAGAATACCACCCAAAGTGGGCTGGAGAGATGGCTCAGCGGTTAAGAGCACTGACTGCTCTTCCAGAGGTTCTGAGTTCAATTCCCAGCAACCACATGGTGTTTCACAACCATCTGTAATAGGATCTGATGCCCTCTTCTGGTGTGCCCGAAGACAGCTACAGGGTACTCATATAAATAGAATAAATAAATGCTTTAAAAAATAAAGAATATCACCCATATAAGCTCATATAACTGATTGCTTGATTCCCAGCTAGTGGAAATGTTTGAGAAGGATTAGGAGGCGTGGCCTTCTTGGAGGATGTGTCACTAGAGGTGGGTTTTGAGTTTTCAGAAGCTCACACCATTTCCAAGTGTCTCTCTCCCTCCCTTAGCCTCCTATTTTCAGATAAGGATGTAAGCTCTCGGCTACTGCTCCAGCAACATGCCTGCCTGCCTGCTGCCATGCTCCCCCCATGACTGAAATGGACTAACCCTCTGAAAGTCCAAATGACCCCCTCCTAAATTAAATGCTTTCCTTTATAAGTGTCCTCAGTCATGGTATCGCCTCACATCAATTAAAAAAAAAAAAGACAGATAGAAGGGGACCAGGAACTTAAGACTGTCCTAAACTCTTCAAGGGAGCATAGAGTATGGGACACCTGGACCACCAGGCAGAAGACATCACAGGTGACTTTTTGTGAGAGACCATCCATTTTCCATTGCTGTAACAGAACAACTGAGACTAGATAATTTACAAATAATAATAATAATAATAATAATAATAATAATAATAATATAATATCAGGGTTTTGAGGGGCTTTTTGTTTTTTGTTGTTTGTTTGTTTGATCTCTCTCCTCAATGGAAGGGATGTATACATGTTTTCCACCCAGAAGGCTTGGGGTGGATATAGTTAATAGTCTGGTAAACTGTGCCATCTGTAGGGTCAGGACACACTTGAAGCACCCAGACTATTATGTTTATACCAGGCCCTTCCTCCCTAGACCTTTATCTTTGGCTTCGTTTCTCAGTCAATAGAACCCGTGTACTTTATAGCCTGGTGACCTCCGCTCTCTATGTATGACCAAGACCATACCAGACTCCAGGCCGTTAAGCTATAGTACCCATCGTTGTGGAAAAAGTCACACATACTCTGCCTCGGAGTTTCTTTTTTTCTTTTTCTTTTCTTTTTTTTTTTTTCTTTTTTTTTTTTTTTTTTTTTGGTTTTTCAAGACGGGGTTTCTCTGTGTAGCCCTGGCTGTCCTGGAACTCACTCTGCAGACCAGGCCGTCCTTGAACTCAGAAATCCGCCTGCCTCTACCTCCCAAGTGCTGGGATTACAGGCGTGCGCCACCACAGCCCAACTGCCTCAGAGTTTCTATATAGCCATACCTTAAATTTTATTGTGCACATGGGATTGAGAAAATTGTTACCAAGAAACTCTTTTCCCAAGACTGTCCTGTACTTGCATACGTCTAAAGCAAACTGCCTGGTGTCAGACTCCAGATGTCTGAGCCAACACTGGCTAACTACTCTGCCAGCTCTGATGGCTGCAGGGACCCTGATACTCACAGCTCTAAAACCCGGGCTGCCTCAGAGCCTGGTACTGGCAACAGGCCACACACTAGTCCAGCTGACAGAAGAGCATGGGCAAGCAAGTGCGCGTGTGCAGCTGAGGCAAACCCCAGAGAGCAGGACACTCTATAAAGCCTGCCCTCGAGGGGGCTCCAGAAGCCATCATTCCTGCAAGAGGGAAAGGAGTGACTCCGTGCATGAAGGTTCTGCCCCCAAGGACTGCACCACCTCCAACTACACCTCACCCTTGAGGACCACTGTTCAAACCACAAAGTATGTCCCAGGAGACTGTCCATGGCAAGACCCGTGGGAACCTTCAGAGCAGCCCCTTGGGGGGCCACGCACAAGGGAAGGACACAGAAAGCCCAAGCTTGCCGTTGACCACAAAGAAAGGGTGTCAACAGGAATGAGAGGAGGGCTGAGGGCCGGGAAGGCCATAGCTCGGATGTCTATGGCCTAGAGCAGGCCAGCAAAGCAGCCTGGGAAAGAGAAGCCGGCACCTGAAGGCCTCAGAAGACCCGAGTAGCCTCGGGGAGAAAAGGGCTGCGGCTTGCCATGGGACATGGGCTACCTTGCTCGCCCACTTGGAGGGTGAGCCACCGGTAGCAAGAATGGAAAGCAGAAGTGTCTTCGTTTCTTTCCTGTTGCTGGGATAGACACCCCGGCCCAAGCAACGTTAAGGAAGAAAAGGCTTATTTTGACTCATGATTCCAAAGAGGTTACAGTCCATCAGGGAAGGGAAGGCATGGCGCTCATAGCATGAAGCTAGCCCATAAGATACAGTAAATAGGAAGTGGGGTCAGGCTATAAAACCCCAAAGCCCACCCTTACTCAGGTACTTCCTTAAGCAAAATGTCATCTTCTGAATATTCCATAATCGCCCCAAATAGCACCAACAGGGACTATGTGAACAAGCCCAGGAGCCTAGAGGTCATTTCTCATTTAAACCACCACAGTAGGTTTTCTAAAATATCACTGATGGCCCAGATCGGTGGCCTGTGGTGGTGACAGCCCTCTGGCGTCCCTGGTCCTCTGGCGGAGACCTCTGTGCTTTTTTTTTTTTTTTTTTTTTTTTTCACTTTAGAATTCTGTCTCTCCTTTGAGACAGAATTGCTGGAAGTTCCTTCAAAGTCGTGTTTTGTGATGGTGACTTATGCTAGTTGGTGTCCTCTTTTTTTGATATTTTAACTGAGGACGCTATGTCTGAAGGGACTGAGTAACCAGATAGAACCACCAAGATGATTCAGTAGTAAGAAGTGCCCGGTGCAAAATACTGACCGCCTAAATTCTATTCTGAGATCCGTGCGGTGGAAGGAGAGAATAGATCCCTCACGTCATCCTCTGATCTTCACATGTGTGCCGTGGCATAAGTTCATGTGCATGTATGCACATGTGTGCATGCACACACACGCACACACAGACACACACACGCACACACACACACACACACACACACACACACAACAAATACATAAATAAACAAACAAATAAGGGATAGAGAGCTAGCTCAGCATTTGCAAGCACTCGCTGCACAGGACCTGGGTCAGGCTCCCAGCACCCACGTGGCAGCTCGCAACAGCCTCTAACTCTATATCCAGGAGACCGGAAGTCTCTTCTGATCTCTGTGAGCACTGCATACATGTGCTATATGACACCCATGTAGGCAAAATACTCATACACAAAGACAAATATTTCTAAGTCCTTATAAACAATAAACTTTTTTTTAAGACACAAACAGCCGGGCAGTGGTGGCACACGCCTGTAATCCCAGCACTCGGGAGGCAGAGGCAGGCGGATTTCTGAGTTGGAGGCCAGCCTGGTCTACAGAGTGAGCTCCAGGACAGCCAGGGCTACACAGAGAAACCCTGTCTCAAAAATCCAAAACAAAAAAAACAAAAAAAAAAAGAAGAAGAAGAAGAAGAAGAAGAAGGAGAAGGAGAAGGAGAAGGAGAAGGAGAAGGAGAAGGAGAAGGAGAAGGAGAAGGAGAAGGAGAAGGAGAAGGAGAAGGAGAAGGAGAAGAAGAAGAAGAAGAAGAAGAAGAAGAAGAAGAAGAAGAAGAAGAAGAAGAAGAAGAAGAAGAGGAAGAAGAAGAAGAAGAAAATTCCTTTGCCGGGTGGTGGTGGGGCATGCCTTTAATTCCAGCACTTGGGAGGCAGAGGCAGGCGGATTTCTGAGTTCTAGGCCAGCCTGATCTACAGAGTGAGTTCCAGGACTGCCAGGGCTACACAGAGAAACCCTGTCTCAAAAAACAAAAAACAAAAAAGACACAAATAGAAGTGAGTGAACATGTGTGCACTATGTATCCGAGTGAGCTTGTGTGCTCTGTGTCCAAGTGAGTGAACATGCGTGCTCTATGTATCCATGTGAGTGAACATGCGTGCTCTACGCATCCCTAAGCTCAATCATTTTGTCTCTATTCAGAGAAATCCTGATCAGCAAATACTTTTTATAAGCCAAAAATTATCATCCCCCCTTCAAAAAAGACCAACTATACTTTTGAATTTTTTGTCAGATTTTGAGACTGCAAAAGAATTCTCTTCCATTTCAGTGCAAAATATAAATTTTTCCAATTAAAACCAAGAATGTCGTGAAAGGGGGCCTTCCTGCGTGTTGACACTTTCCGAGCACAATGGTGGGATTTAACAGCCAGGTCTCCTGCACCACTGCGGGGCTCAGTGTTTAATTTCCCCATCTCCTCCTCCTCTTTTGTAGAGCTGGATTCCAGTGTTTCTCAATTGGCAAGAACTTCTTCCAATAATTACAGCGTGCTGAGGCTTCAGAGCTCTGGATCCTTGGCAGTCACCTATTGAGTGCTTCGACGAAAGAGTTCCAGCAGTTTGGAACACAAAGCAACGACAGTTCAGTGGACTATATTATAAAAAGTACAGTCCCACGCCAGGACACCAGACTGAAGTTCTAAGCGTGCCATCAGGGTCCCAGTGCCCCTCAGATCTGCTGAGGTGGAACCCAAAGTGTGCCGCATGAGGCTGCAGTCAGCTTTTGTATTTGGCAATCACCTCATTGCAAACATTCCTATAACACAGAAAACGGTGACTTCCATTTTGATTAGTGATTCTAGAGATAGTTTGGATGTCAGAACCAACAGGGTGCTTACCTGAACCAATTCAAGCATGTCCATGCTCCTGGGGGTGGGGGGTGGGGAATTCATTTCAGTGAGAACATTGCCCATTAGTAAAGCATGATTATAAATTGTCTCTGTTATTACCCCTCTGCATTTCCTTGGACTAAGCATGTTCTCTGTTTTCTGTCTGAACCGGGCCTAATGCAAATCTCTTCTGAAATGAATTTTATATAAGCTAGGCTGGAAATCCTATCACAAAATTTCATGAACTTGAATCCTAGAAAAGCCAAATAATTATAGAGTTTATGCTCGTAATAGCCATAACCCAGAAATAATCCAAGTGTCTGTCCACACTAGCTTGGAAAAATAAAGTGGAGTAGGAGCAGTTGTTAAGGTAAATGTGTCAGAACCTCCTGCAGAGACTGGTGACTCTCATCCAGAGTCTCTGATTCAGTAAGTGTGGAATGACTCCAAGAATTTACATTCGTGACAGGGGCTTGGTTGCAATAGGCGTTCCATCTTGTGAACAACCATAGCAAAACGGAAATGATACACCACCATGACAGAGATAAGTCTTCCAAGCATTCGAATGAGGGAACAGAGGCTGCCAGAAGTGAGTTCATTTTCATCTCTGTACATAAAGCTCCCAGGCAAAGGTGACTTTGTTGCCTCAGGGTGCTCAGGGTATTAAGAGAAGGATTACAGTAAGCTTCAGGGTGACGGCCACCCCAACTCTCTGGACAAAAGAGACAGGCTTAGTGTCAGGCAGAAGAACACCTGGCCTTCCAGGATGATTGGATGGGAAGCGGAGCTGCACAAATATTCTTGGCAATTATTAACAAGTTATGCACTTATCGGCCTTCTGTGTGTGTGTGTGTGTGTGTGTGTGTGTGTGTGTGTGCAGGTGTATTATGTCTCAGATCTCAAAAGGGCTTTAAGAGAGAAAGAGTGTGTGTGTATGTTTACAGAGAGGGAGAGCTGGGAGGGAGGCAGGGATGGAGAATTTTACAAGGAGCTCTGTTGGGTGAGAGAGGGGGGCAGTAACCAGAGGTACCTGAGGTCAAGCGCGTGACCTTCCCCTTCTAACACCAAGCGGTGCTAATGGGGTTTGGAGTTTTGGAAATTCTAGACTTCACACTTTCGGATCACACATTTTGGAAATGTTCAACCTGTACTTAGTTTCTCCTCTTTCTCTCCCCCTCACCCCCTCTCTGCATACAAGAGGCCTTCATATCTTCTATAGGGTCATTTTGAAATTGACTGGATTCCCTAATTCTAATTCCCAGGGTCTAAAGCTCAGTATCTCACATTAATTCTGAAGGTTTTTTCAGTGGTCTGTGTCAGTCACCTGTGTCTCTCAGTGGTCTGTGCCTGTCACCTGTGTCTCTCAGTGGTCTATGCCTGTCACCTGTGTCTCTCAGTGGTCTGTGCCTGTCACCTGTGTCTCTCAGTGGTCTGTGCCTGTCACCTGTGTCTCTCAGTGGTCTGTGTCAGTCACCTGTGTCTCTCAGTGGTCTGTGCCTGTCACCTGTGTCTCTCAGTGGTCTGTGCCTGTCACTTAGCACTCTCAATATCTCTTATATGTTTCTTGCTATTTTGTGCTAATTCTCTACATTTTCAATAGTTTTTTTTTTTTTTTTTTAAAGATGATTTCTAGTTAACACGTTCCTCTACTGTGTTAGATGCAGGGGGAAGACAGATGCAACGTATATATATATATATTTCCATCCTTTATGTAAAACAACATCTAAGATGAATACTAGATGGCAGACAGAATTGTTAAAGCTAGTGCTAAATAACAAAATTTCTGTAAGAAAATGCAAAAGATTCTTTCCCCTACAGTGTTAGGAATTTTCTCTACAGACACCAAAACTCGAACAATGTGGAAGACTCAGAAAGCTCAGTTACTCAAAATCTGTAACGCTGTGCACACACACACACACACACACATGCACACACACAAACACACACAAACATATACACACAAACATACACACATACACCACACACACATATATACACATACATATACATGCATACAGACATACACACACAAACACACACACATATACATTGGCATTTTTCTTCTCCCCTGGTGTCTGCACTGACCTTGAGATCAGTCCATGGTCATAACTGTGGCTGCAGAAGCATATTTAAGCTGAACCATGGGGTCTTCTATGGCTGCTTTTCCCTTCCTGTGCTCTGTGCCGTCCTGAGTTCCCCATTGTTACCTGTGTCTCCCTGGTGTTCTAATACATGTTGGTGACGTACCCCCTCAGTGCTCCCACACACAACCGTTCTGTCACTACTATCTTGATGGCAAGTGTGGTGGCCCTCCATATCCCGTCAATGCTTTCTCAGGGACCCCTCCTCATTTCTCCTCAGAGTGCCACCCCTGCTCGCTTTCCCTCTGCCTCCCTTGTCTTGTTTACCTCTGTTACTCATATAAAGTACTGTCCTCCAGCAGCTTTCTCAGAACAGCTGGCGAGTTTGAATCTTTTGTTTCTTTTCTCTTTAGGATCTGGCCACACCTTGGGTGGCTGAGACCTTGGATGCCTCAGACTCCCGTTACACCTCTCTGAGAATTCTGTTCTCCGCTCACTTTCTCCCTTTCGCTCTGTTCTCAGCTACAATGTTTCTGTTCAGAAGGTCTTTCTGCTGTGGTTTGTTCTGCTCAGGGAGGGCTCTCTTCTGAGATTGGTCTGCTGGAAACTCCATGAGCCTTTCAATCCCGAAACTCAAGCTCCTCTGTTCGGATGTAACGAATGACTTCCCTGTCTCTCGTTTCCTTTCCCTTTCTAGTCAGACAATTTCACCATCGAGAACAAGCTAGACCTCTTTGTCCCCACTGATTTTTCTTTTAAACTTTCTAACCAAACTCACACTTCTCTCTTCTCTCTCAGTTGAGGGCTCTCTGTACCTCATACGGTCCCCAGCCACCACCCCCCAGCTGGTCCCCTTCCCTCCAGAGGGAGTTGGTGGATCTCTCCAGTCCAGTTGCCGCGTCTTCACGCTGACCCACACAGGCTCTTTCCAGCTCTGCTTGCTCTTTTGTAAAAGGAGACCTCTTTCTGCCTCCAGCTGGAGAAGCTCGCAGGCTTTCAAGCCCCATCTGTGATGATCCTTTAAAGTCAAGTCCTTTTCTTACTAAAACCAAATGGCTTTCCTTTGCCAGCACAGACCGCAGCGCAGCGTGTGGGAGGGGGGGCGCTCCTGCCGAGCAGAGAGGCTCAGCTGCCTCCTTAGCAGGTGTCCTTTGCCCCCCTTCCTGAGACACCAACTGCTCTGCTTTCTAGAGGATTCCCTGGGGGCAGCTCTGTTTGCCTTGCCGAAGGTTGCCAGCTACCAAGCAACGAGCATGCCAGCCGCCATCTTGCTTCTTGCTTCTGGAGTCTCCGGCTGTCAAGCTACCTTTGTCTTTCTTGATCACATCTTGTAAAATTCTCTGACTGTCACAGCAGTGGTTTAGAAGGAGGAGGGAGAAGTAGTGTGTGCTTAATATACCTTTTTCTCTTTAACGACAGCATCTCATGTAGTCCAGGCTGATATCTAAATGTATCTGTAACCAAGGATGACCTCCTGCCTCTACCAAAGGAGCGCTGTCATTTGAGGCCTGTGCACCACACCAGAGGCAAGCCATACGAGGGACTAAATCCGGGCTTTCATTATGAAGGTGCTCTACCAACTCAGTTAAACTCCCAGCTTTCTTTTTCTTTCTTTCTTCCTCTTGTTCTTTTTAAATTTTAGTTTAATTTAATTTAATTAATTAAATTAAATTATTTTTAGGTTTTTTGAGAGTCTCATTCTGAGGCCCAGATTAGGAGAATGGTGAGTCTCCGGCCTCAGCTTTCCTAATGCTACATTTAGAAATGTGACAGAGCTGGAGAGATGGCTCAGAGGTTGAGAGCACTGACTGCTCTTCCGGAGGTCCTGAGTTCAAATCCCAGCACCCACATGGTGGCTCGCAATCATTCGTCATGAAACAACATACTCATATGCATGATATGTATATGTGTGTGTGATTATGTGTGTGTGCAATCATATACATAAAATATATGTGTCTTTAAAATAAATAGAAAAAATTAAAATGTAAGCTGCCATGTCTGACTCATGCCCCCTTTTACCAGCTAAACTCCATCCTGTTGTTTCCATGGGCATAATGTTTCAATAATTCTTCAACAAGACAAATCCTTCAAAGTGTTAACATCTCTAAATTGAATGGATCTTACAATCATTGCTGAGGCTCCTCAGTGTTATGATTTAGTGGCAGAAGTGCCTTGGCAGGTTGGAGCCAAGGGGAACCTCAACAGGATCACACCACCCAACAGAGCTCATGTAAAAGGTTTATTGCGGGGTGGGAGGCAGGGTAAAAGACCATCTCAGAGTCAGGACATGAGAGAAAGGCAGACAGAGAGACTGGAAGACACAGAGAGATTTGGGGGAGGGGAGGGCACAACACCCTGGGTACTTTTGTTCCATAGGAAAATATAGCCACAGTGGAATGCTCCGTGCATGGTATCTGCTGGTGCTGAGTCCCCAAAGGGCAGCCTGGGGAAATGCCTGATTTATAACAACCAGACTTACAGCAAGGTAACAGGACCAGCTGTCCCATTTTCCCGTGGATGGTCCTAGCGTGTGGAATTTTTCCCTCTTTAAAATGGAATTGAATGGGGTTGGGAATGTGGCTCCGTTGATGGAATACTTGCCCAGCATGCATGAGGCACAGGGGTCCATCTCCAGCAGTGCAAACAATGCTGTCAAGTTTGTCACCAGGATGCAGAGACTGGAGGATGTGGCCTCAGGCTGCTGGCACCTGCTCATCCCTGTCATCTCAGCTGACTGTGGGCATCGGTCGCACCACAGCATTCACACTGGAAGCTAAGCTAAGCCCGGAAGCACACGTTTTTTAATACTAGCACTCAGGAGGCGGAGGCAGGTGGATCTCTGTGAGTTCAAAACCAGCTTGACTTATATAGAGAGTTCTAGACCATCCAGGGTCTACACAGTAGGACCCTGCCTCAAAAGTAAAGAAACAGGAGCTAAGTACACATAGCAGATTTCACCTAAAAATTGGTTTAAGTAGGACAGAGTGAAGTCTCTCACCCCAGGCTCCCCACATTACCTGGAAAAACAACTGAGTACCCAGTGTTGTCTGGCTGCTTCATTACAGGTCATTGCCCACCCTTTGCTGGGCTCCTCACTGCATATTTAGAAGCTTTCACTGAAAGCTATGTTTCAGTTATGGCTCTAACACCACTGCATGACAAACTGGCCCAAAACTTAGAGGATTATTGTAACATCATTCTTCCCTCTTACAAGCTTGTGATTGAGACCCAGCACTGCACTGCAGGGTGGATCCAGGAGCGTCCTGGATCCTGTATACCTGGACGCAGGCTGGAGAGGCAGGAGCCACTCAGGCAAATGTTCTTTCTGTTTATGGCAGAGCCCCCGCACCACCATTGCGAGTCCACTCCATAGACACAGTATGTCTTAGTTACTATTCTATTGCTATGATGGAACTTACAACGCGGGGAATTTAGTTGAGGGATTGCGCATGGTTTCACAGGCTTAGTTCGTGATCAGCATCGCTGCGTGGAGCATGGCAGCAGGCAGGGATGGCGCTGGAGCAGTTGCCAAGCGCTTACATCCTAATCCACAGGCAAGAGGCAGAAAAAGAGCTGACCGGGATTGCTGTGCATTTTTGAAACCTCAAAGCCTCTGGTGGCACACCTCCGAGAAGACCACATCTCCTACGCCTTCCTGGACAGTTCTACCAAGTGAGAAGCAAACATTTGAACCTATACAGGAGCTGTTCTCACTCACACTACCACATGGCAGTGCCCTATGGGGTGACTACTTTTATGTCAACTTGGCACAAGCAAGAGACATCTGAGAGGAGGGAAGCTCCTCTCCATATGATCAAATGCCTTAACAATATCCAGCTATAGGCCATTTTCTTAATTAGTGATTGAAGTGGGAAGGAAAGTTCATCCTATAGTGGGTGGGACCATCCCTGGGCTGGTGGTCCTGGGTTCTATAAGAAAGCAGGCTGAGCAAGCTATGAGGAGCAAGCCAGCAAGCAGCACCCCTCCATGGCCTTTACATCAGTTCCTGGTTTCAGGTTCCAGCCCTGTTTGAGTTTCTGTCCCGACCGCCTTTGATGATGAACAGTGATATGGAAGTGTGAGCTGAATAAACCCTGTCCTCCACAGATCCAGGAGGCTAAGAACTGTACTTACCACAGAGGCAGAAGAAGAAATTCATCCTTCAGGCAGGCAAAAATACCACAAGAATGGTCTCTACCCCAGTGCTAATACTATTTCAATCTGAAACCTCTTGAGCTGGGCCTCCATAGTCCATATTGCTTTCAGCACTACTGTCTTCCAAACTCCTTAATTAGTGTGGCCTATAAAGCCCTGCTTACAATGCTCAACAACTTTTCTAGTCCAAAGTCCCAAAGTCCTCCATATATCTTCAAAAACCATCATGGTCAGGCCTGTCACCACCATACATCCCACTCCTGGTACCAACTTCTGTCTTAGTGACTGGTCTATCAATGAGAAGAAACACAAAGACCAAGGCAACTTAAAGAAGAACGAGGGGGGGAAGATTGGGGAATAGTTGGGGGGAGAGGAATTATGGGACGTATGGTGGGGGGGCACTGGGAAAGGGGAAAGCCTTTGGAATGTAAACATAGAATATAGAAAATAAAAATTAAATTAAAAAAAAGAACGTTTGTTTGGGGCTTTCTCACAGTTGGAGAGGGTTAGAGTCCCTGGAAGGTATCATGGCAGGGAGCATGGCAGCCAAGTAAGCAGGCATAGTACTCGGGCTATAGCTCACGGCTTCCATATTGAGAAAACAACCACAAGGCAGAGAGAAAAAGAAAGAGTTAACTGGAAATTGCATGGAAATTTGAAACCTCAAAGCTTTCTTCCAACAAGGCTACACCTCTTAATCCTTCCCAAACAGTTCCACCAACCGGAGACTGGGTATTCAAATACATGAGTCATGGGGGCCATTCTTATTCAAACCACCACAGACATTGTTCACCCCAAGCTAGCACAGATCCTAAGGACTAAGGTCCACCAGACTGTCCTCATGTCAGACACCAAGACATGCCAAGTATGAAGCCCCAAGTTTATCCCCATTTCTACTCAGTTTGTCTGTCAGTTGGAGTTCTCTTCACCTTTGATTATTCACAGAACTCAGGAAAATTCTTAACATGATTGCCACAAAGCATAACTCTTACCCCAGTGGGAGTAAAAGTTTATTCTAAAGCCAGTGTGAATGCTTACGAGCCAAGACTTTGGTTGCCCCAGAGTCCATGTTCCAACGTGGTAACAGTTTGATGAGGTTTGTATAATAACAGAAGAAAGAAAGATTAGACCCTTTTAAAATACATCAGTGGAAACATTAAACAGGCAGGCACAGCATAGTAGGAAAATCTCAGGTATCAGCCTCAGATCTCCTATCTGATGACATTATTAGCCCTTTGATTGGTGGAAACAAGGGTTTTGTTAAGTCAATACACTCAAAGAGGTTTCATCTGTCAATCACAGGATGTTAGGTTTGCACAGAGGTGGAAAGGAGTGGCTACTTAGAGGGCTGATGATAGCCTAAGACAGATTGTAATTTGTCCCTACATTTGCAACATCTCAATCTCTCCATCAGGGAAGTCATCATCAGTCAGTCTTGTAAGAGGTTCAGTGGTGGGCATGGCTGTATTCTGGAAACTTGTATCCACCTTTACCCAATTATCATAAAGGAAACAAGCAGGCAGATGAAGAAATGTACAGGGCACTGTCTCAGTGCAGGAACTCCTGTGCCTGTGTAATGGGGTTGGCCACCCTCACGGTCTGTGGCCTGTCTGTCAATCAAGAAGCTGTAGCCGTGGGTCTTTAAGGAGGTGTCACAGGAAGCCAGGAAGGATGAGGGTCTCAGTCACCAGCCTTCCTCTCTTTAGAACACTTGGGAGCTGATGGTTCCAGCCTTCCCATAGTGCCTTTGTGTTCCTGGGGACCAGTGCCTACCCAAGAGCCACCAAGAGTGGCCTTGCTAGATAAGATGTTCCTGTTGCCCGGGAAACCATGGGGGCTCTAGGAAGTCTAGATCAGAAACCCAGGAACAGAGCAAATATTAAAATAAAGATGCTTCTAGAATCTTCACTGCCCAGAAAGATCTCAGGTTTAAGGAGCTCCTGCTGGGAGCCGGGGATAGAGATGAAAACCTGTATCCTTCCTCATTCCTGCTTTGTCAGAGGCCATAAGGTCTTCCCGCAGAGCTTCTGTTTCAGCTCTCCCCTACCACGATGGCCTCACTCTGGAGGTGCCACACACACAACACACACAGTACACAATACACACAAACACCACACACACACGATACACACAAACCACAAAAACACATATACACCACACCATATACACACAAACACTACACATATACACTGCAACACCATACACACAAGCAACAACACCACACACACAGAGACAGGAACACACACACACATCACATCATGCACACAAATAACACCATCACATACACAGCATAACATCATCCACACTAACAACACAATACACACTCACACACCACATCATACACACAAACAAAACATACCAGCACCACACACACAACTACCACAGCACATACAGATACACTGTATACATTGCAGTGCTTTCTTATATTTGACACCAACCCATCCCACCATCTCTGCATTCTGCCAGTTTACCTCTGAGATAAAGGACAGAGAGGCAGGACATCAATTTTGTGTGTAGAACCCATTCTTGTCACCCCGCTGCCGAGGTATTAAAGGCAGGCGACTTGCCAAATCTCTCAGAATAGCTTCTAGAGCTCACAAGACGTGGAGAGGGCTGGAAGAAATGAGTCCCTCATGTCACAGGACGTAGCTCATGAACCAGGCAGCCCTGGTCCAGTGCAGCTCTGGCCTGGCCAATTTCCAGCTGCAGCCTTAGGCAGCCACAGATAAGTACTCCAATTATGGAGAAAAAAACGGAGCTGTGGCTGCTGCAGGCTGGCCCCGGACTCCTGGCTGGACTTCTAGCCCCTGCAGCCCACCCCACAACAGGGAGGACAGAGGAGAACCTCACAGCACTGGGAAACTGACTGTGTTTTGCTCCAGGCTAAGACTAAGGAAGAACTTTAGCCTCGGGTTTTCATGGGAGCCTCCAGGAAATGCATGTGTTAAGGTGGGTTTAGACAGACAGAGGTTTGCCCTTGCTGGAGCATGCTGTTGCTTCTGTTCTTGAGACAGGTCTAGTCCAGCCCATTCTAACTTTGAACTCACTATGCCAAAGAAGACCTTACACTTCCCATTCTCCTATCTCTGTCTCCTACCAAGAACTGGGATTGTGGGCATGTGCCACCACAACAGGCTTATGCAGCACTAGGGGTCAAACCCAGGACTTGATTCATACTAGGTGTGATGGTTTAAATGAAAATGGCGCCCGGCAGTGGTGGCACATGCCTTTAATCCCAGCACTTGGGAGGTAGAGGCAGGCAGATTTCTGAGTTTGAGGCCAGCCTGGTTTACTGAGTGAGTTCCAAGATAGCCAGGGAAACACAGAGAAACCCTGTCTCGAAAAAAAAAAAAATGGCCTCATAGGCCATAGGGAG
>OZ030022.1:19147500-19190000 GCA_964023405.1 Apodemus agrarius | reverse complement strand
GTGTGTGTGTGTGTGTGTGTGTGTGTGTGTGTGATCTCCGTGCAAAGAAAAGTTCACCAGAAATAGAGCCATGCTATCTTCAGGCCTGTCCCTCAGTGATCTGCTCTGTGGGTCCCACTTCCCAAAGGTTCCACAGCCTCTCAAGACAGGGCCACCAGCTGCCAAACAGTTTAAAAGCATGAACCTATGGGGACATTCCTCTTGTAAACTGCAACACCTTGTCAACAACCCTGTGCCCCCAGGACCCAGGGTTCATGTATGTTGCAACCCTGCCCCATGTAAAATCTATCAGCCACACAGATCCGCTGCCCTGCTTCCTAACTGGGGGATGAGGGACATTGCCTCCCAGTCCTGGGGAATATGGCTGGCTGTGGAGATATGCAGGCCCTCAGCTAGATGGGGAGGGAGCCAGAGCAGAGCTAGCTTTGCTTCATTTCAAAGATGAGGCTACTCTCCAAACCCAGCACACTGGGAAACATCTGCCAAAGTACAGGCTGAATCATCTTCTAAATTGCTTCCCTCTTGGAGACGGTGTACATGCGGCGCATTGAGAGATGGCCGTCCATGGCCCGGCAGTCAGGTCATCAGCCTGGGCAGCAGGCTGCAATGCCCGTTTTCTGCAACAGTGTTGGGGGGAGTTCTGTCCTTTGGGGCTGGAGCAGAGCCACCTCCTCCCCGCTCTGTTTGGTCTTAGCAGCTGAAAACACCAGGTGCCTGCTGGGATGGAAGAGATTTGGCCTCAGCCTGCCTGCCTGCTTCCAACAGTGAGACCTTGGGCAAACACACTGTCCTGGGAATGTATCATCGTGGTTGATAATAGCACGCCAACACCAGTGAACACTCAATAATGCAAAGTTGCCAGCAAAGGTATAGGGGACTGTCAGTTCCTCCGTGTAGAAGGAAGGCAGTTCCTTCAGCTGGAGTATTTGGTACTGTGCCCTCCTCCCCCCCCCATTGCCACCCCAGTCATCTCTCTCAACCTGCGGATTTGGCTGCCAAGAACTGCCATGCCTAAGGCCAAGACCCCAGGAGCTGGCAACCGATGGCCCATCTACACACAAGTATAAAGGTCTGGGCTAGGCCTTAGTTCAGGCCATCCTTATAGGCCTGCTGCCCTGGTCTCCAGCTCCAGTGCAGAAGGGGTTAACTGAGGTCTTTGCTTTGGGGGAGAAGGAGAAGGAGGGGAGGGGAGAGGAGACATACCCAGCATCATTAGGTCTTTCTGTGTGTTTTGGATTTGCATGTAAAAACCATTTTCCAGTGTGCTCCCTTTGCTTTTCTTCTCCCTCCATCCCTCCCACCCTCTCTCCCTCCCTCCCTTCCTTCCTTGAGACAGGATCTCATATAGAGCAGGCTGGTCTTAAACCAGCTTAAAAGATGAAGATGACCCTCCTGCTTCCAACTCCAAAGTGTTGGGATCACAGGCATGACACCATCAGTTTACGCGGTACTGGGGATCGAACCCCAAACCCTGGACTTTTGTGCATGCTAAGCAAGGACTCTGCCAACTGAGCCACATTCCAGCCCCTGGTTCTTTTCTTCTGCCTGACTTTTTAACTCTCATCAGAGTGTGAGCTGCTGCTGATTCTTGTCGCTGTGAAGCGTTGAGGGGACACCCACAAGGATCTTTCCTCGTACGCGGTCACAGGCAGTGGCTGATGCCACCATTGCAGGCATCCCAGAGCATGCATGCCTGCTGGCTTCTTGCATGGGTGGACACTGCGGGCACAGTGCAGTGTGGGGCTTGGCCTCTGTGCGGTAGACACTGCATTCCGTTCCCTATGGCTGAGATGGGCTCCCGACCCGGAAGGACTCATTCCATCTGCTAACCAGAGATTTTGGCGCACAAGAGGTGCCACCTGGGGGCGGGGTAAGAAGGTTTGGAAGGGCTTAGGGGACTTCTTTCCTAGGCAGAAGATGTGGCTGGTGACAGTGTGTCCAGCCATAGCTACTATGACAGATATACCTTTCCGTGTGTAAAAGAACTCTGATAACACATTTTTGGAAAAAAAAATATTTCTGTTAGCATGTAGATACACACGCCTGTGACTCAAACATCCCTCGAGCCACTGTCATCTTTCCCTTCAATACAAAGCATTTGTGGACCACCCGCTGTGTGCCAGGCACTGTGGATACAGCGGTGTGCCAGAGAGAAATCACACATGCAACCAGGACTGGCATATCTCTACTAATTGGCATGCTATATGCTCTGTAAGGACAGGGGACACAGACAGGACATAAAGAGCCAACCCCCTTAGCCAGGGCATCAGAGATGAGAAGGAGATGAACAGAATCCTGGGCACTGGGGTAGGGGCTGGCAGGATAGAAAAAGGTCTTAGGCATCAAAGGCCAACAAAGAAGGCGGAGGCCAGAGGTCAGAGGAGGGGAGAGGAGAGAAAGGGAGAGTGAGCTGGAGCCCATACTAAGAGTGGGGGTACACTTTTCAGGCAGGAGAGTGGCATGGTTAACTTCGGGTGCCAGCTGGTGCCTCCCCAGGAAGACCCCTACAGTGGTTCATTGTCACTGTCAACTTGACTGGATTTAAAAACCACCCTGGAAACGCAGCTTTAGAGATGTCTGGGAGGGTGCTTCCAGAGAGGTTTAACTGAAGAAGGAAGCCCCACCTGACTGTGGGTACCAACATCCCGCCGGCTGGGGTCCCAGCCTGAGAAGGAAACTGTGAGCTGAGCATGCGCTCAAGGGCAGATGCCTCCACCATGGCGGAGTGCACCGCAAGTCCAAACAAACCCTTCCTTCCTCACGTCGTCTTTGATAGGCATTTTGTCACAGGGATGAGACTGGAACTGACAGAGTCCCACATGGCCACTGTCTCTCTCCTATGTTCTCCTATGCTCTCCATGTTAGATTCCTGACCCGTTGCTCTGGAAGGGAGGCTGACAGAACCCACCGAGGCACTTCCCTCAGCGACTCTGGGTGGCCCAGGGTCACTTGGATGTGCTCCTAGAAGCCAACACACAGGTTAGCGTGGGACCTGCGTGGAGCCTCCCTTCTCTGACCCTTTTCATTCCACATTGGGCACACTGGGGCATGGGGATGAAGAAACTAGGAGCCCAGAGCTCAGGGAAGGCTGAGGAGAAGCCAGAATGAGGCCGACCTGGAAGGACTCTGCTAGCTCAGCTCATACCCTGCTTCCATCCTTGACCTCCCTCCCTCCCCACAGAAGCCACCAACACTGCCTGGCCTCAAGAGCAGAGCCCTGCCTCAGTTTCCCTAGCCTTGCGCCTTACACAGGCACAAGAAGCTATAGAACCCGGACGAGGCAGAACCTCTGGACGTTGTGCATTCCCATTCTTACGTGGTGAACCTTTGTAGACAACCCTGTTCCAGAACCTTCTATTAAGCAGCCAGTGTGTCTAGATCACACTTTAATTTTGTCTTCAACAGAGAGGTAACTGGGTGCCCCATTGGACAAAGACAGGAGCAGGCCTGTTTCTGAGCCTTCGGAGAGGCTGAGCGACTTGCCCAAGCACACACACAGGGAATTCACGTAGTTCCTGTCCTCAAATGCCACATACCTCTCCTACCCCACCCCTCCATGTAAAGACAGGCCTGCTCTTAAGGCGCAGTCAAATCCTCTGTGAAATGTGGAGAATCAAACAAATATAGTCAGTAAATAAATAAAAGCATTTGAAAGTCTGCAACCGTAGGCCCAGCTGTGCAGGGCCGAGAGCTTGGGGAAAACCTGACACTTCCGTTCTCAGCTGACAGCAGAGCGTGAGCAAAAAGCCCCAAAAAGCCCCAAATGTCAAAACCTGCTTTTAATTAGCAGAAAACTTTGGGCGCCTGCAGTGCCAGGATCAATCTGGGACACAAGGAGGCCCCAGCTGTTTCTCAACAGCCGCTGAGTGGTGGGGTCCCTCAACAGACCCTGAGCCTACCGCTCCTCCAGGATGGTGGCTTCCTGCAGAGGTCTGCAGAGAACCTCATGTCATTGTCCCTCCCTGACCACCCCACTCTCACCCCCCACCCCCACCCAGGGGCTGTGAAGCCTGGCAGAGGTGTCCCCAGAGGAGGGCCAGACCCAAGAGGCTAGAATCTATTCCGCCCATACCTTCCTGGCCGAGGGGGGACTTGGTTGGGGCTACTTTTGTCAGCTTCCCTTTGATGGCCTTTCAGAAGGATCCAATTAGCCCAGACCTGGTCCAGGCGGTACCTTGGTCAGAACCTGAAGCTTGTTAAAAGCAGCTGACAGTGGCTTGTCACCCAGAAGCCACCAGGGCCTGAGCAGGGGTTGGAGGCACTCGTCACTCGTGCCAATTAAAAGGTCGCTAGCATGGGACTGCAGCCAGGATTTGCCTGACAAGGCTGCAGTCCCTGGCTGGCCTCTGCTGGAGAGAGGAGGAAGAGGAGTTCCCAAGGATTCACCTTCATCTCTGCCTTGACAAACACTCCCGGAGCACCACCTGGGTATGGACTGCTCACTCCACTCACCCTCTGGGCTAAGAGTGCTGCTCAAATCTAGGGAAACTGAGGCACCGAGTGATGAAGCCAGTCCAAAGTAGAAGATCCAGAAAACTGCAGACAAGACCCCACCTACCCACCCACACCCACACCCACCCCAACCCACCCACCCACACCCACCCATCCACCCCCAGCCCCCAGAGCCTACAGTCAGCTAGTATGTTGCCTGGGGAGACCCTGCATCTACACCAATTGATCCCACACACCAGGAAAACATCTCAACCCCAGGACTCAACTCACACGTCCTGCTATTGCAACCAGGTCAGGGCTGTGAGGGTTATCTCCATTCATCTCCACTCACCCGGGGCCCCACTCCCAAGAGAGCATCCAAACAGCAGCAGAAGGCAGACAGCCAGGGCAAGGAGGGGAGAGGACGTCACAGGGAAGTCGGAAGCTCCTGGCTCTGTAACCACCGGTAGCCATCAGCTGGCCCCATCTCAACCAAAGCTCCCAAACACAACCAACCAAGCCAGCAGGACCCGGGCTGGCCTGCTTCCCACAAAACAGTAACAGTTATACAGGTTGGCTTTGTCATATCGATTACCAGCAGGAGGCTGGGTGTGGTTTAATCCGTTTGTCCCCGGGAGGCAGGCTGGACAGAAGGAAGCTTGCAAGCACAGTGTTTAAGTCATTCTTAGTGTGATCCAGTTCCTTTTCAGCTCTGACATCCAAGTATAGGGTCTGTTAGAACCACTGAGGCATCCTTTCTGACAGTTCTGTGTCCTATTTCATCCTAATCTCTCGCCATCTCTCCTGAGGAGAGCGTGGACCAGTGGCCTGGGGTCCTGTGCCTGCCTGAACCTGCAGCCAAGATCAGCTGTAGACAGTCACACCTGCCACAAAGCTCCACCCTTCAGGGACGCCTCTCACCCACTCTGTTCACCATGTGCACTCTTACTTATTCTTAAAACCCTGTCCAGGGTGACCCTTCTTCTGTGTCACCCAAATTCTTACTGCTGACTTGCATCGCCAGACACCCACGCTGCTAATAAAACTCCTAGATTTAAGGGTGGCCCAACTTGAGCCCACATAGGGATGCCGAGAGGAGGGGAAGACTAGCAGTCTCTGCAGCTCTGACCACTTGCCCTCCCAGCCCCTCCTGGGCCTCAATTTCTTCCCCGCCGCCTGGCAGGAACCATCCGGAGCCTCTCCCAGACAGCTGTGCAGCTGAATAATTTATAAGCCTTTTTCGGAGGACATTAGTGAAATGGGCCTCTGGAGTCGGCACTGTTCATCAAAGCCAGCGTCGTGCGTAGCTGCCCTTTCCTCGGGATGCCACCAGGGGAGCTGCCCTTTCTTAAAAATAGAAATGTCTTCACGGCCTCCCCTCCAGCAGCGGCCAGGAGGTCTCTCTCAAAGGCAGATTCCCATCTGCTGCTGAGCACACGGGTCAGGCAATAAAGCCTGCGACTGTCACCACTTCAGGTGACAGTGCCTGGGGGACCAAGCTTCCAGCCCTCCCTTGGTTTTACTCCCTGAGGAAGTGACATTTGAACCAAGATCACCAGAACTTTGAAGTATCGGGCAAAGGTCCTGGGATGGGACAAAAGTCACTCCCTGGAAAGTGTCATTCCTTCCTGGGCTGCATGTGGCAGCCCCCCCTTGCACGAAACTGGGAGTTAGACTCCTGAATCCTGGCCAGTGGAATGCAGCGGGCTAAAGATCCGTGAATGTGCCAGCGGCCACTTCCGCCTCCCCACTTAAAGATGAAAGTGGCCCACGGCCATTGTAGCCAGTTGGTGAGCTCCAGTTTCAGTGACAATCACAAAAACGACATGGAGGGACTGGGAGATGGCTTAGCAGTTAAGAGGCCTGCTGCTTGTCCAGGGTGTCAGGTCAGTTCCCCGCACTCACACCAGGCAACTCACAACCACCTCTAACTACAGCTCCAGGGAATTCAACTCCCTTTTCTACACACACACACACACACACACACACACACGGGGATTGTTGAACTAATGTACTGTTGAAATGTGTTTCCTTGTCTCTTTAAGTGTGACAGCTGGAATCTTTCGTGCTGAGCCTGTACGACTCATAAGACACTTGTCTTTTCTTTAACTACCGATCAGCATGGTCTCTAGTTGATTGGCATTTCCTAGAGTACAGGCTTTGGAAAACTAATCGGGGTGTGTTGTCTACGTTGGTAGCCTGTGCTTCCACCGAAGGGAAATCAGAAAGTGGCGCCCTCGCCATCAGAGCACTGATCACCGCTCATCCAGGACTCTCGAGTGGCTATTGGCACCCCCGCCAGCTGCTCCATCTCCAAGCCCAGTAATTTCTGTGCTCGGGAAGCACATGCCTTGTCTACCCTCAAATCTCCTCATTCCCAGGGGCAGGTCCAATGGGCGTGAAGAGATTTAGGAGGACTTGGGTTTTTGGCGGGTGTTCAGGGGCAGGAGGAACGGGACACACGCTGCCCAGTGCATTTTCCACAAAGGGAGCGCCAGGCATCGAGTATCGGTTTCAGGGAGGTGGATGAAGGTTAGACCCTCTGTAGCAGGTCTGAGGGAGTCAAGGCTGTACTTGGGAGTCCGTGAAGACCATGTTCAATTGCCTCTGCCCAAAGCCTGACACTTGGTGCTTGCCAGGGAAAAAGAGGTGTTTCTGTTGCTAGAATCAAGATTCCGAGGCCAGCCGAGGCTGCTACAATGTTTCTGGTGTTGATTTCTCTAAGCCCCACACGTACTTGTGTTAAAGAGCCAAGTCATTTTAGCATCTGTTTCTCTGTAACAGCAGATCTCACACACCCTTCCCACCCCTTCCCTCCCCCAAAACGATTCCAGCTCTTTTATGTGAGTATTTTGGCCTTTATCTTGGTGTATTAGTCAGCTTTCTATGATGGCGACAAAATACATGAGATAATCAACTTAACAAGAGGAAAGGTTTATTTGGCTCAATGGCCCATTTACCCCTTTGCTTTGGCCTGTGATCAGATGGCGCATCACCAAGAGACAAATGGAGGAGCAAAGCCAAGAAACGGGAGGGATTTCACCCTCTCCTGTAAGGACACATCCCCAACGACCTGAAATCCCCCATGAGACTCCACCTTCCCAAAGTCCCATCACTTCCCAACAGCACCTAATTGGGGTATAAGCCTTTGGAGGGGGAGAGCGAGCATTATGGATCCAACTGGTGCTGTCCCGGTAGTATGAGTATTGTATAAGTTGTGGGTTTTGCACACCAGGGCGTCTCCCTTGACATCCACTGTAGACATAGGGACCTCTCTAATCCATGGCACCATACATACCCTCTCCTTCCCCACCATCTGCCCAGTATCCTGCAGTGTGGTGACTGTGACAGGCTAGTGACAGCCATGGGCAGAAGCCATGGCATGTACTCCCTCCTCATGTGCTTCAACTAAAAAGGCTTCACCTGTGCCATTGTATTCCCATACAAGTTTTAAGCCCTCTCCTCCAACTCCTGCCATTCACCTGCCTCAGACAACTGTCTCTCCTGTGACTCTCTCTTGACCCCTGCCACTCACCGCTGGGCGATTGGCCAGCCTCACCATCCCATGAGGCATCCTAAAATTCCCCCCTGAGGTGGAGTTTCTGTATCCTGAAAGTTCCTATAACTTTCTTTACCCTATTTTTTTTCCTAATGTATGAGGCAGGGTCTCATGTAGCCCAGGTTGGCCTCAAGCTCCCGATGTAGCCAAGGATGACTTTGAACCTATGATCTTTCCATCTCTACCCCCCACAAGAGCCGGGATTATAGGTATGTATCACCATATTTGGTTTAGTTGGTGCTGGGGATCGAACCCAGGGCCTCACGCATGCTTGGCAGTCATTCCACCTACTGAACCACATCCTTAGCTCTTCTCAGTAATTGTGTGTGTGTGGGGGGGAGAGTCTGTATGTCTTTGTGGGAGATGCACACACACATGTGGAGGTCAGAAGACAACTTGGGTGTTGTTGCTCCTTGGATGCTTCCCACTTTTTAAAAATATTTTATTAAATTTTATTTCTTATATGTAAGTACACTGTAGCTGTCTTCAGACACTCCAGAAGAGGACGTCAGATCTTGTTATGGATGGTTGTGAGCCACCATGTGATTGTTGGGATTTGAACTCAAGACCTTTGAAAGAGCAATCGGTGCTCTTAACTGCTGAGCCATCTCTCCAATCCCGCTTTCCACTTTTTGTTTGAGATAGAGTCTCACTGGTGAGAACTTTGCCAAAGCAGGGCCAGGCTAACCAGCCAGAGAGCGTCCCGGAAACTGCCTGCCTCCACCTCTCACCTTTCTATCGCCGGGATTTCAGCATGTACCACCATGTCTAGTTCATGGTTCCGGGCATAAACTCAGGGTCTGACTCTTTCCTATCAAAGACACCTCCCCAGGCCCTCTCTTCCTACTCTTCAGAGGTTCCTGGCTGTGATGGCTCGGATGTGAAGCCCCCACACACACACACACATTCTCCCCATGTACTCACACATCAAAGCCTTAGCCCTCAACTCTTTGGGGAATGCTCTGGAAACATTAGAAAATGGTGCCTGGCTGGAGGAAGCAGGTTTCTGGGGTGTGTCCCTGGGCGTTGCATCCTATCCCTGGCTCTTCCCCTCCCCTACTTCTCAGCTACGGTGATGGGAGAAAGGAGCTTGGCTCCGCCCAACACTCCTGCCAGGAGTCTCTGACTGACTCCATCCCACAGCAATGGAGCAGCCCGCTGTGGACTGGGCCCTCCGAGACTCTGGACTGAAATAAATCCTTCTCGTGTCGAGCTGTTCTCTTGGGCATCGGCCATAGTGGGAAAAGTCTATACACAACACAGTGAGGAACACCCATACAGCGTGACCACTCGATGTGGTATCTTGGTCACGCTTGTGCCTGGATGATGGCTGGCACTGGTCTGCTGTTCAGCATCCGGTCTAGGAGGGGGAGGGTGTAAGGGGTGCTCTGGGAGGAGGGTACCCCCGAGGTTTAGACAGTGCACAATAGTGGGAGGAGCCCAAAATAGGTGAAGATTAAAAGAAGTAGTGCACATCTGGCCACATGGTGGGAGCACTAAGGTGGGAGCACCAAAGTGGGAGCATCAAGGTAGGAGCACCAATGTGGGAGCACCAAGAGACAGTTGCAGAGTGCACAGGGATGGCTGCCTCCAGGGATCCACCACCTCATCACATGGCCACTATGGGGAGCAGGGCCAGAGGTCAGACCTGAGTATGGAATATGGAAGGGCAGCACTGGACTCCACTGAGCCCCTGACATGGGTCCATCACCCCCATCATGTCACCTAGAGCCTGACTTTTGCCAGCCAACATCCCATAAGTTATCAGTCTGACGTCCAGGCTCCTTGAGGTCACCCAGGACAGAGATCTGAGCTGGATCATACCCGTTGGTATAAGACAGAGTTCAGTACCCAGGTGTCCCCGGCTTCCAGGGTCGTTTCTGCCAAGTCCTGAGGCCTCCACTTTGCCCTCCCTTGAGAGGAAATCCTGGCTGGCAAACCATTTGGTTTGACATGACCTCCCTTCCGTAGCTATCGGGGAAGCTGTCATCACAGCCGCGAGCCTCTGCTGCTCCTTGGCTTTCCACACTGTTGGCTGAGTGTCCACCTTCCCCAGCCTGCCCAGTGTGCTCCCACTTACCCTCCCTTGGGCTCCCAAAATGTCATCACTCTGGCTCCCTCCCCTTTGCTGGTCCACCTTGAGGCTAAAGCCTCCCCAATAGTAGCTGTGTGGGGTTGAATGAGAAACACCCCCCCATAGGCTCCGGTGTTCCAACAGTTGGTGTCCAGCTCATGGTTCTGTCTGCGGAGGTTATAGAACTCTAGGTACAGCCTTCCAGGATGAAGTGGGTCACTGGGGTAGATTCTGAGTGTATTGGTTATTTTTCTGTTGCTATGATAAAAGCCCGTGACCAAAAGCAATCTGAATCCTAATGTCAGAGAATCATACCCAGCAGCAAGTGGGCAGAGCAGGAAGCTGAGAGGTCACATCTCAGCTGTACACATGGGAAGCAGAGAGAAAGGACCGAAAGGGGCGGGGCAATATGTTATCACGCCTCGTTCGAATGTTTGTCTGAGACGAGGCCTCACTGGGTAACCTAGTAGAAAACCTTTTTAAAAAGCTTCAGCACAAAGCTCAAGAAAGCCCCAACCATGCCCTCCCCCCTCCCCCAGGCTCTGTGTCTCTACTGCCCACTGACAATGAAAGACAATTCAGCCTTATCAGGTACCAGTACTACAGCAATGGAGACTTAGGGTAGGGTAAGCCTCGGCAACAGGCTATCTTCCACCTCAATGACAGTACCAGCAAAGGTCACTGGGGTGTGACAGTGCTTAGCCACAGAACAGAAACCATGAGAAGCACCTCTATGTCTCAGTGCCACAGAAACCAGAGATTTAATGAAATTGCTGAGTCAAAAATTGCTACTCACAGAAGGCCTCCAAATTCATGAATCTTCTGCCTCAGCCTCCTAAGTGCTGGGAATAAAAGCCTGTCCCATCATACCTAACTTAGAAAGCTGCCACGGAGACATGACTCCAGAGAGGATGACTTGGCCCTGTAAGAATCAGACAGACTTCCAGGGCCGGCCCAGGCCCCTTTACTTCTGTAGGAGTTGTCTTCCTGTCTTCAAGCCTTCCTTCCTTGAAGCCAGGTCCCCAGCAGATGACATCCAGGAAAGGGATGGTTACCTGATGATGATGTCCTGTGGTCTATTCCTTTCTTTTTCTCCCTGTCTAGCAGGTAGACAAGAGGGAGAGAGTTTCAGCAGCCATTTTGTGATCATAAGAGGAGAGCAGCCACAGGGGAGAAAGACCAGAGAAGCTTGTTGACTCCAAGAACTCACCATACCAGTTCTAGATGGCCGACCCACTGGTCTCTTGATGGATAATATGACTCTCATTTGCTTGTGTCTCTAACAGTTTCCCCTGGAAGAGGGTCTGACTTTAAGGGGGATAAAGGAGGGACTGCCGACCAAGTGAGCGCTAAGCTGAGACAGTGGTTCCCAGTTGTCCTTAGTGGCTGAACCCTAAGACCTCCAGTGTTCACCTGAGTCATGCCAAATCCAGTGTTCATGCCTGTCTATGTAGCCAGGATAAGTGTCTCAGTTCGCAATTAGATACACTGGATTGTCAGGTGGGCTAGTCTAGAAACTGACAAAACCTGAAGAGTAACAATGTTTCCTTCAGGTACCTCTCAGTCCACACCCTGGAGGCACAGCTGTAGCTTCCAGTTGCCATTGACCTGGCGACTAGAACTTTCCTCAGGCTGGAATGCTTGTAAGAGTCGTGGGCATCGCAGCCCATCTCAGTACCGCCAGCCTGAAAGCTGAGGTTGTGGGGCGGCTCCCTCTCCCTATGACAGAGGGCCCCAGGCCCCAGAGTCTTCCCCTGGGACACTGAGTTCCTTCCAAGCAATTTACTGGAGCGTGTATCTGACAAATAATAGGGTGAGTGGATTCTTTGTTCAAAAGTTACCTTTACACAGAAGCATTTATCAAGTTTAATTAACGCGTCAGGGACTCCAGTGTGAGGGATAGCTCCAAACACAGCCCTGATGGTGCTAATTTTTCTACATTAATGCCAACACAGCATCCAGCCACAAGCAGGAAATAGACTATCAGTGGTAACACCACGGAAGAAAATAGCGACTTCCCTCCCTAAATCAAATTAAACGTGTGGTGGAGGCGGAAGGAGGGGCAGGAGCTGCAAGCCAAGGCCACGGGGATCATGTCCAGTGTTGGCCAGGGACTCTGGCTGCCCTAAAGCAGGGCCACCTCTGCTGCCTCCCCCCCCCACCCAGCCCCCACCCCAACCCCAACACACACACAGAGGCCTGATGGTAGCTGGTGCCAGGATTCGCTGTGGTTTTGGATTTTTTGGTTTGGTTTTTTAGAGATTTATTTACATATGCATTTGTGTGTCTGTTCAAGAGCTTACACAAGTACAAAGACAAGAAGGGGGATTGCCAGTGTCTTTCATCACTCTCTGCCTAGTTCACAGAGCAAGGTCTCTCTCTCTCTCTGAACCTGGGCCTCATGCTTTCTGGGCTAGGCTGGAAGCCAGCACGCCCTTGTGACCTCCTATATCCACCAGCCCTTCAGAGCTGGGATTACAGATATGCACAGGGCACCCAGCTTCTTACATAACTGCTAGAATTCGAATTGATCCTGATGGCACAGTGAACACCTTTTTTTTTTTTTTTTTTTTTTTTTTGGTTTTTGGAGACAGGGTTTCTCTGTGTAGCCCTGGCTGTCCTGGAACTCACTCTGTAGACCAGGCTGGCCTCGAACTCAGAAATCCGCCTGCCTCTGCCTCCCAAGTGCTGGGATTAAAGGTGTGCACCACCACGCCCGGCTGACAGTGAACACCTTTAACTGCTGAGCCATTTCCCCACCCCCACTCCCTGCGAGATCCATCCTTCCCATGATAGAGATGGGATGGCTCAGTGATTTAGGGCAAAGACAACCTGCCCAGAGGTCCCGAGTTCAATTCCCAGCAGCCACACGGTGGCTCACCACCATCTATAACTATAGTCCCAAAGGATCCCATGCCCCCTTCTGGTGTGTAAATATACCTGCAGACAAATCATCTATATACATAAACAAATCTTTTTTTTTTTTAATCCATTCTTCCCATCTCTCCAGACTTCCAAGCACAGGGCAGTTGGCAGACACAGCTGAGCATTTAGTGTGTGACTAATCATCCTGCAGCCAGCCCTGTAGACAAGGTGGCCTTCCCAAGGAGCTGACCTTCTACTGGGGAAAGCCGAGGGGGCGGTTAAGTACAGTAATGTAGAGGAGACAGAACAGCATGGGGGGAGCAGGTGACTAGAGCAGGTGGGACAGATAGATCCCTATGAAGAAAGCTGGGGGATACAGCAGGTAAAAAGTGGGTACTATGTGGAGGAGCCTGTGGCAGGACGCAGCCCCTGCTGGCCATACAGAGGGCACAGAGAAGAGCTGGCTCTGTGGGAGACCAGGATATAGGACATTCACCTGTGCCCTGCTTTGTGATGGAGCTGCCACTGCTGTGCTGAGGTCCTCTGCTTTGTGCCCCAGGGTGAGTCTCACTCCTCTGTGAAGTGAAGCACCAGGACCTGAGACACACAGAGCCCTAAGCCCTCCCGCTGATCACTCAGGGAACAGGTGCCACTGTTGGGAACACACAGACCCTGGTGCAGACGAGAAACAGCGAGGGGTCTGGGGGTAGGCTTGAGCATCTCTCCTAGGTGACCCTTGTGAATAACTCTAGAGACCTGAAGAAAAGTTCCCAGAGGGACACCATATAGAGGTAGACTTCACTCAGGGGTCAGAGATGCCAGAAAGTAGCTCAGGCTCTCTGGCCCACCGCCTTTAGAGCATGCGTGGTATCGTGGTCCGCTTCACATGGTGCAGAGGCTTTGATTTCTGCCTCCTGGGCAGCTTGCTATCTTGCTCAGGTATTAAGTGTTCATCAGTCCCCCTGCCGCAGGGAGTCTGGCTCTCTCTCACACTGGATCCTGCTCTATTCCCATCTCACACTGCAGATCCTCCCGGTCTGATCAGCCGCCATGATGGTTGGGTGTCTGGGACCACCCAGGTCCGATGGAGACATAGCCATGAGCTATGTACCCACTGGCTGATATATCCGTTACCCTCACCATGGGGATTCACAATTTGGCTTCTGTTTAGCTGCTACCCTCTTGGACCTCTGGGTCTCCCAAGATTACAGTCTTCCACAGAGCCTGAACCCCATCTCAATGGAGGCCACTGTCCAGTCCAGAACCCCTCTCAGGGCTGCCGTAGCACACCTGAGACTCGAGCTGCACTGGGACACCCCTCCTTGGAACCTTGGCCTCCGCCTCTCAATGGCCACTTGAGGATGGGCTACAGGAGACTCAGTAACACTCAAGCCTTGTGTGTGCGGTACCACGGGAGACACATACTCTTATCCCAAGACTCACAGGGACCCCGCGGGTACCCTTACCTAACTAACCACCATTCACCTTGGCTCCCAGCTGTGGCATCTCTTTAGACAGGCTTCTTATCTGAAGGTCACTTAGTGACAGAAGGATCTGGAGCCAGCTACAGCAAAACAAGAGTCCCGGGTAGAAGGCAAATCAGGTGCCATCTTGGATCCAGCTCTACCCTGTGGGTCACTGGGTATGTACCCATATCCCTCAGGCCTAAGTTGGCAGGATGCGGGGGAAATGGGCTTACTGGCTGTTATCCCTGGGCCTAACATGGCCCTGACTGAGGGTCTCAGCCACTGCCAGAGGTCAAGAGAGATGACACAGCCTATGAGGAAATGAAGGGGTGGAACCTTCCCAGAAGTCAGCGCTGGGCATCCCTGGGGATCATCCCAGCCTCCTAGGCTCTCCTGCCCCTTCCTAGTTATGAGGACTGGCTGTAGCTTCTGCAGGCACCTGGGAGATTGTGAGGACAGTCAGTACCCCTCGCCCTCCTCAACCCATCCCACCACCTCTGCCATCAGGATCAGGTTTTTCTGAACACCTACCATGCGTTGTCCTGGTTCACACATACCCCACAGTACCCTGTGACGTCAGCACTAGATCCCTGCCTTGAAGTCCCTGGATCTGGATTTATATCTGCTACCCTCCAAGTCCCAGGCCACCTGAAGTACAATCCCTGGAGATGACATTGAAAACCCAGAGCTGTTCCAGGAAGCTGTGGGAGTCATCCGGAGGTGGCAGGGAGGACCACTGGGTAATTGGATACCTGGGGCCCGGTTCTGACACGGGCCACCCGTGGCCTGAGGCTTAGCTCCCAGCTTTCTTCAGAAAGTCTTCTTCCTCCCGCAGATTTCACCCGGGTCCTCAAAGTTAATTATTCCCAGACAGAAAATTACTTCCAACTCTGAGAAAGGAGTGATTTGGGAAGGCAGATCTAATTACTGGCCTTCTCTGCATGTCTCGGGGAGGCAAGCGAGAGTTTCCTGGGCCTGGGAATGCAATTACGGGGGAACATTAGAGCTGCTGTGGTCAGTACCTACGTCAGCGCTCAGCCAACTCCTGGCAGGAACTGAGAGCCCTGGTGGCCAACGGCCTAGGAGCCAGAGATCTGTGATCTGAAAGGAGTGCTCAGCAGACTTTGGGGTTCATGTGTGACCTGATGCCCTGTCCCAGTCAGTGGTGAGCTGAACAGCACCCGCCAAAACTCACAGACACTCTAAGCTTCAGTCTCATGACCCTGTTTGGAACCAAGGTCTTAGCAAATAAGGCCAGGCAGTGTTTGGTAGCCGTGAGTGGGTGAGTGGGGTCCTCGTGTGATGAAGGGAGGACACAGAGACAGTGTGGGACATCATCAATGGTTTGAAGTGGCCCAGGGCCAGGAGGAGCTACAGGTGCCTGGAGACTTCAGAGACTGCCCGTGCGCTTGGAGTTTGTATCAGGCAGCGTCATGGGAATATGGTTTTGTTAAGTCCATTAGGAGCCCGGATCTGGGGGTCTGCTTGCTCTGTAGCCTGGGGACGTATCCAAAGTCTCACCAGTGAGGTTGCTTCTTAGGCACATGCGTGGTTCTCTCCCTGCTGCAGCCAATGGCTCGTCCCTGCCCTCGCCAAGTGAGGGTGCCTACTCCCCAAATCCCACAGCTTGCTAAGAAACTCTCTCAGGGCCTTCAGCCCAGGCCCAGCACCACGACATCCATTCTGTGCCCGCTGCAGCCAGCAGCCTCCAGTCCCACACTCTGGGCCCTCGATACCACTCCTCGCCCTGCTCCACCTACCGAGCTGCTTGGCCCACCAGTACCAGCCACTCCACAGCAAAAATCAGAGCAGGTCCTGGGAGAAGAAGGGTGGTAAATTCTAGGGAGAGGTGTAGTCTCCAAATGAACTGTTTTAGTCAGGGTTTCTATTACTGCGACAAAACACCACGACCAAAAAGGAAGTTGGGGAGGAAAAGGTTTATTCAGTTTACACTTCTACATTGCTGTTCATTGAAAGAAGTCAGGACAGGAACTCAAACAGGGCAGGATCCTGGAGGCAGGAGCTGAGGCAGAGGCCGGTAAGCAGTGCTGCTCACTGGTTTGCTCAGCCTGATTTCCCATAGAATCCAGGACCACCAACCCCAGGGATGGCACCACCCACCATGGACTGGGCCTTCTTGCATTGATCACTAATTGAGATGATGCCTTTCCGCTGGATCTCGTGGAGGCGTTTCCTCAGCGGAGGCTCCTTCCTCTCTGATGACTCCAGCTTGTGTCAAGTTGACACAGAACCAGCCAGAACGTGAGCCAAAGCGGCCTTCAACTTCCACCCATTCTCAGAAGTTTTGCTGCTCTCAGGATAGGTTAGGGGTTTCTCTGTACACCACCCATTCTTGCACATGCTCCATTGTGTAGCTCCAATACCAGAGGACATGGCGGGGGCACAGAGCTGACAGACTCTGCAGACACGCTGTGCTGGCTGGCTTTCGTCAGCTTGACATGAACCTGGACGGACCTAGGAAGAGGGAACCTCAACTGAGAAAATGCCTTCTTCAGATTAGCCTGAAGGCAATTCTGTAGAATGTTTTCTTTATAAATGATTGATGTGGGAGGGCCCAGCCCATGGTGGGTGGGGCCATCCCTGGGTGGCTGATCCCAGGTTCTATTAAGAAAGCAGGCTGAGCAAGCCATGAGGAGCACCCCAATAAGCAGCACTCCTCCATGGCCTTTATTAGCTCCTGCCCTGATATCCCTTGATGAAATAGTGAACTGTGATGTGGAACTATAAGCTAAAATAAACCCCTTTCTCCCCAAGTTGCTTTCAACCATGGTGTTTGAAACCCTAACAAAAGCCGGGTGGTGGTGGCGCACGCCTGTAATCCCAGCACTCTGGGAGGCAGAGGCAGGCGGATTTCTGAGTTCGAGGCCAGCCTGGTCTACAAATCAAGTTCCAGGACAGCCGGGGCTATACAGAGAAACCCTGTCTCGAAAAAACCAAATCCTAACAAAGACAGCACTCACCAGAGCCAGTGCCTTTCAGCTTTTTGTTCTAGCAACCTCAATGCCTCTCTGTCTCTCTGTCTCTCTCTCTCTGTCTCTGTCTCTGTCTCTGTCTCTCTCTCTCTCTCTGTCTCTCCCTCCTTCCCTCCCCCGCCCCCTAGGGTATGATACAGCTGCTGTGCATGCAGATTTCCCAACCATATTCCAAGCAGAACAAAGAGAAAAGCCAAAGGCTGAAAGTCATGAGGTGTCTGCCCGGAAGTGTTAGTCTTTACTTTAGAAGATGGATGGTGCCGGGCGGTGGTGGCACACGCCTGTAATCCCAGCACTTGGGAGGCAGAAGCAGGCGGATTTCTGAGTTCAAGGCCAGCCTGGTCTACAGAGTGAGTTCTAGGACAGCCAGGGCTACATAGAGAAACCCTGTCTCAAAAAAAACCAAAAAAAAAAAAAAAAAAAAAAAAGAAAGAAAGAAAGAAAGAAAGAAAGAAAGAAAAAAAGATGGATGCTCTCCCCCCACCCCCAAAGTCTACCCACTTCTCATTGGCCCTGCCTAGCTGCAAGGGAAGCTGAGAACATAAAGGTTAGGTTTCTTCTTACCATTGGAGGAGAGGAAAAAAGTCAGACTAGGTCCTCTCAGATATCAGTGGCCACCAGAGCTTGGCTGGACCAGTAGCCTCTCCCCCTGGGCTCTTACCTGGGGCGTTAGTGAGGGAAGCTGTGGGGCTGAGGAAAGGCACAAGGACAGACCCCAGCATCTGGTAAGGGAAAAGAGGAGGAGAGCTCACCCCACTTGATGCTCTGCCAGTGTCTTCTCCAGCACAAGCTGCTGTCCATCCCCCTGTGTCTGCTCACACCCCTGCCTGCATTTCCAACCCACACATTGTGTCCAGCCTGCCCCTGTTCTCTCTCAAGAGTGTCTTCAGTGGCAGACAGTCGGCTCTCGAGCCTGTCACAGAGTCAGGCTGTCTCAGTCTTCTCAGAATGAGACTGAGGTCATCACAGTGAAAGCCGGGGAAGAGACAAAGCAACCGAAGAGAATTTGAGAACAGGGCAGAAGGGCGGTGGTGGTTCAGGCCTTTACTTCCAGAGCTTGGGAGGTAGATGCAGGTGGATTTCTGAGTTTGAAGCCAGCCTGGTCTACAGAGTGAGTTCCAGGACAGCCAGGGCTACACAGAGAAACCCTGCCTCTAAGAGAGAGAGAGAGAGAGAGAGAGAGAGAGAGAGAGAGAGAGAGAGAGAGAGAACAGAGCAGAGACATGGGTAAGAGAATGAAAAGAATACAGGAAGCTGCTGCTGAGCCCCCACGGCACCACCCAGTGTGTAGCAAAGGATGCGCTATCAGGATCCTGCAGCCCGGAGGCAGGAAGACGGGCTTGGCTCTCATACGAACGTCTTTTTTATTGGTTTTCTTCTTCTTCTCATAATTCTGAAAAGCTAAATGAATTTCATGACAACAGACATTTTAAAAAACTTAAAATCAAGGGGAAAATTGTTTACAAGGAAAAAAAATACCAGTTCCCTCAGGGCCTGCCCAGCAAAGATCTGCAAGGAATGTTCTCCTTGCTCCTGAGACCGCCCCTTCCAACCCTGGGACCGCCCCTTCCACCCCGGGACCTCCCCCTCCATCCCCCGGGACCTCCCCCTCCAACCCCAGGACCTCCCCTTCCACCCCCGGGGCCTCCCCTTCCACCCCTGGCTCCTCCTCTTACACCCCTGGGACTTCCCCTTCCACCCCCGGGACGCCCCTTCCATCCCCAGGACCTCCCCTTCCACCCCCGGGACCTCCTTTTCCACCCCCGGGATGGCCCTTCCATCCCCAGGACCTCCCCTTCCACCCCTGGGACCTCCCCTTCTACCCCTGGGACCTCCCCTTCTACCCCTGGGACCTCCCCTTCTGTCCATGCAGAAGCTTGGGGGTCCCCTGGCAGGTGGCAAGTCCCTGACACTTGGGACTCCACACCCTACTGCTCCCTTCAAGTTTCGGCGAGTTTAGATAGTCGCAAGCCCCACCCTGATGGGAAGACCACATGAGCTGACCCCCAACATGGCTGTCCAACACCAAAGAGTCCATATCCTATCCACCAGCCGCAGCCTTTGCCCCGTGAACTGAGAGACTCAAACCATCCGCACTGTATCCCGCGCTCTCTATTGTCTCTCCCTGGCACTAGCTGGTATGGAATTCTCCTCAGAGTCTCTGTCTCCCTGAACCCAGAGCTGTCCTTTCAAGGCCTGAGAGAGCTCTGTCCCCTCCTACTCGGCAACAGATTTCCAAACTGCTACTACAATGCCCGTGTGAAGACAACTCCAGAGTTAAAAATATCCAGGCAGGTAGGGAGCAGGTGTCCAGGAAGGCCTCCGTTCCCACCCACGCCCCAGGCTCACCTGGCAGCAGGGAGCTGTGTGCGGACGTGTGAATGCAAAAACTCAGCCTCAACAGAGATAAGAGAGAGTTCATTCTGGAGTCAGGTAAGAGTGACTGTGGTCCCGGGGACACATTTATATTAGTGGTGCGCCAGGTGCTTGAAGGTTTTATTAACAGAACAAAGAAAGTCGTTAAGTCAACACAATTTCAAGTGCAGTTGGCGGAAACATCAGGTAGGGGAGTTCCAGACGACTTGGGGACATCTCTGCTCTGAGTCTCAGATGCTCTCCGGTGATATTCTTAGCGTTTGGATCGGTGAAAGCTTGGAGTCTCTTCATGTAGTCCAAAGAATTTACCTAATAATTACAAGACTGTTGGGTCCCATACAGAGGTAGATCTATAAATGGCCATTAATGGGAGTTAAAGATAGCCCAAGATAGTCTATAATTAGGCTCTGGATTGGAAACATTTTAACTGTTTCACAATTGTTTGAAGATTCCATCTGTCAATCAGCATATAAGAAAGGTGTGGCTTCCTTCTTGAGTAATTTTGTTCAAAGAGCTGGAACAGGGCAGGAGCTGAGCAGTGGACTGTGACCACAGAAGGTGGTGGTGGTGGGGGGGAGGATGGAAAGTACCCAGAGAGGCTCCATTGGCCCTCTCCTGGTGGCCACAGTGACAACTGCTGATCATCCCCCTGTGTTCTCTGGAGTGGGTGGGGACAGACCTGACACGACTGGGTTACCTCCTCATCTTCTCTGTCACTCAGCACCACCAGCACCTGCCCACACCACCTCGGGGCTCCCAGTGAACTGTGCCCCAGATCGCACAATAGCCAGCAAGCCATAAAACGGGGTATGCTCAGGTGGAATCTGGGGACTGGGGCGAAGATCCTGCCATTGTCCCTGCCCTTGAGGGTAAAGGATTCTAGGTTCTTATCCACCCCTCCCCCTCCTTCCCTGAAAGAACTGAGCAGAGACACGCGGTTACAGTAGAAGCTATGACCACTGATTTCCAAAAGATCCACTACCCAGGGGTGACCCCAACCAGCAGAGTATAAAACGCTTGGATGACAAAGGAAAAAGTTCGGAGCTCATTTGCATATAGGGAAGGGTTGGGGCTCATTTGCATAGAGGGAAGGGGTTGGGGCTCATTTGCATAGACGGGACCTTGCTGCACATGCTCTTACTCGCGTGTAGTTACACATCCAGCTTCCTGCATGCATCCTGTGTCTCATTGGCATCTTAAGTAGCCAGACTTAGTTGACATCAACTGTTGTTTTTCCACAATGCCAATTGTTTTAAAACCTTCCAGACCACACTGTCTGACCAATTCTTCTGCTGAATTCAGTATCACTGCATGTAAGACCCTGTAACCGTGTCAGGCCATCCAGATACCCCAGAACAACAATTACCTACTTGCAGGGTCCTAATCTTATCACCTGTGCAATGTCCCTTCAACAATGCAAGAAGAGCTGGCAACCCTTGTAGGAAGATGAAAACATGCCAGCAGGGACTCGCTTTGGCTCCTTTAATCGTCCCGGACATCTGTAGAGGAGAACTTGGCTCTTAAGTCTCTAACCCGGAAGGCAGGCACCATGCCCCGCCCACCAGATCAGGGCACTTAGTGGGGATGACCACAGCTCCTGTCTCTAGCCAAAAAGAGGATGAGGCAGTTAAGAGCTCCCAGCCCCAGCTCGGAGCCAGCTGAGTCTCCAGGCTCTGTGTGTACGCACCACACCCCTGCTCCCAGCACCACCCACGTGCAGACACAAAGCTTGATCAGCGCCATCTTCCCACAGATGCGGGAGTGCTGACATCAGCAGGAGGGCCTTGGAGGCTAACTGAGGTGACTTGTAGATCAAGTGTATTCTCAGAGCAGAACTGTTTAACAACACAGAAGACTTCTGTGGGGGTTGGCTCCTTATGAGAGTAGGCCCACCCCACCAACCGCAGGCTGGACCCTCTCGTAACCTGCCCTTGCCTGTACCTGGACACTGGGGGCTTCCCCTGCTTCCAGCCTGCACACCTGCATCTGACTAGAGAGAAAGAAGCCGCTTTCCGCTGCCCTCACCAGCCAGGAAGAGCCAGCAACATCTTTGCCGCTGGCCCAGCCCCAAGCCTGCTCTTCTCAGCACTCAATAGCCTCTTCCCGTCCCTTCGGAGACACCTGCCTTTCTGGGGCCCCTCCAACCTCGAGCGCCTGAGAAAATTATTTCCCTGATCAAATATTCATGGGTCTGTCAAGCCTGAAATAGGCCTACAAAGAAAAAAGGCAATTTGTGTCCAGCATAAATACTTGACAGAATGCGTGAAACCCCCCGCAGCCGGCTTCTGAGGTGCCCCTGGGCCCTTTCTCCTCCACCCTCGGACAGTAGACCTCTCGGGGAGTTGCACACCCTGTGCGGTCTGGGAGTCCTACAGGGCTCTGCCCACCATCATCTTTGCAGAACCGAACAAAAACCTGATGCTCCTCTGACACCACCTTCCCCTTCGGCAAAGTCCTGCTGTCTTAGAAGCAGTGACTCCAGACTCTGGGGACACTAGTGCAGTCCTCTCAGAGGAGGCCAGGTAGTCAGGGACACTGCCCCATGAGGGGCCATCACTGTCTCACACATCGCCTCCTTTACCCTTAAGCTGCCTCACAAGAACGAAGCAACAGCAAGACAAGGCGCTCGCATATGCGAGACTTCCTGTTCTACCCGCCTGGAGTTCAGGTCACTCACATGTGATGACTCCCATCACCCGCTTCACTGTGAAGAACAGCTGGACTGATACTCTGGAAACCATGAGTGGTAAGCATGGAATGTTCCAGAAAAACAAAAGGCTGGTGTGGGAGGGACAAGAGAGGAGAGATGTGAGCAGAGACTCCGGAAGCCATCTTGGATGGGTGGGCACGGGTCCATCACTATATGTTCTTACTAGAGGGAATTTGGATGTAAAAACACCCAGAGTGGAAGAGTCTATGGGACTGCAAAGCAGAGATGGGAGAGGTGAAACTAGGAGGCCAGGGAAATGTCCCTGTTTGCAAAAAAATCTGGTGGCTTTAGGGGGCCAGGAAGGGACCCTCCTGTGTATTCTAGATACATAGGAATCGCATTCTGATGTATACCTTGGTCTCAGACTTCTGACCTCCCAGACTGAGGAAGTCTGTTTTCAGCCTCCAGCCTATGCTATCGTAGTCCCCCGATTTGGTGGCACTTTGACAGTAAATGACCCAGGAAAACCCTGTGTGAAGTAGATGAAGAGGTAGTCCCAGGTGAAACTTCCCTTTCTCTCCCAGACTAGCTCCAGCCCTGCAGGGCTCACCCGTACTTATAACGGGACATCTGAGTCACGTGATAGCCAGCAGAGGTTTATTTGGCCGTCTAGATTCTGGAGACCAGGAAGACCCAGGTGACGGCATTCTCATCTGGGGAGGCTTGGGAGCGGCCTCGTCCGCGGCAGAAGGCAGAAGGGCAAGAGCGCCTCTGTCATTCCCAGAACTTGAGAGGTGAGGCCATCACACACTGAGAACTTTAATCCAAGACTCCGGGCAGAGACTCGGCCTCCCCTCACAGTGTTGTTCCACCGTGGACTAAACTTGCAGGAGGCAAACTGTGGGGACATTGAATCCATGGCATCAGAGTCATCACGTGTAAACGAGGTCACCAGAACCCCACCCCTGCCCCATCTCAGAAAGCGGGGCTCCAGGTCCTGGCTCATACCTGAGCTATCCCAAGTCCTCCCTTTATGTCCTGAGTCCTCCCTTTATGTCCTGAGTCCCTTAGGCAGAGCTACTCTTGGGTCTGCTTCAGCTTGTCACCAGCTAATGATCCCTAGTCTGGCCCATCCTTGGTCCCGGGTGTCCCTGAAGCTCTCACCCTCATCCCAGCTTCTCTCTGAGATCCAGAGGGCTTGTCCCCTCATTCAGAATAAGAGCCAAAGACTATACAGGGTGGAGGCCCAGTGCAGCCTGCTCCTCAGACTCTGGATAGCAGCTACTCAACTCACGCGTGCCTCTCCCTGCCAAGGGGAGGAGATGAAGAAGGCAGGGAGAGTAGCACAGGATAGATCTTAGAGGAGCCAGTCTTTCCCTGAGCAAGACGTGTGTGCCATGCTTGGATTCCAATATTAAGGGTGCCTCGGTACCTGGGTGGTAAGGGGCACAAAGTGGGATGGGTGGGGCCCGGGAGTCTTGTTTTGGCAGGTGGAAGCGATCATAAGGTTGTGTTTATCTGTCCTTGGCCTAAGGGAGTTGTCCTCTGTCAGGATCATCTGATGGGCTCACATTTATCAGGCCTGCACTTAGCAGAGTAAATGAGGCTGCCGGCTCCTGACAGGCATGGGGCAAGCGCAGGCTGGGTGGCACCCGTGCAGCTCCAGTGCACCAGTAATTTCTCCTCCCTGGAAGCTGAGGACGCGGAAGGCAGGTGGAGACCCCTGCCCGGGGTGTGGTGGGGAGGGGGAGAAGCCCGGGAGTCAGATGGGAACCCTGGGAGGGGGAAAGGATTCCCCGATCCACCATCCATCCTGGTGCTGATGCTCCCCCATCCAGAGGGGAGGACAGTGGGGGAAGCTCAAGCCTCTGGCCCACAGAGTGACACCTGTGACTAATGAATCCGCACCTGACATAGCATCTGCCAGTGACTGTCCCTCCTCACTCCCTTCCCTGTCCATCCTGAGGTATCATGGATGGGAAGGGCCCAGGATAAGGGCCTTGCAGCAGACTCCTCTGTGGGTTCTGACTAATAAGAGGCATCCCTGAATGCCCTGGGGACAGGAGAATCCCCTGAAGGAACAGCCTAGGAGGGTGGTCAGGGTAGTGGGGAGGTGCTACCTCTACCGGGCTCACTTCCCTGCCAAGGCTGAGCACTTAGCGGTAGCCCTATCCCGGGAGGGAGGATGCTGCCTGGAGCAATAGCCAGATGTGGCCTCCAGGGTCACCCCCAGATGTGGCCCCCAGGGTCACCCCCAGGCAGGGTGCATCTCAGAGGAGCTTTTCGGGGAGCTAGCAGTTGAAGAAAAAGGTAGGGATGTTCATGTGGGCAAGAGGTGAAAGCCCTCCAGGAAGGGGGAACCCACGATGTGTTCCTACACTCACCAGGGACACCCATATCCCAGGCAAGGGCAGCTCAGACAAGAACAGAATTTGCAAGCAATCACAAAGCCCAGGACCCGGCTGTGGAGGAGAGGCCAGCCCTCCTCCTCCTCCTCCTCCTCCTCCTCCTCCTCCTCCTCCTCCTCCTCCTCCTCCTCCTCTCCCTTCTCCCCCAAGCCCGGGTCTCTTGCCCTATGTGCCCATGTGCATAGGACCTCCAGTACTCGGACCCTCAGGGGCATCTGTGACCCGGCAGTTGGCACACGACCCGCTCTAGACACGAAGACAGCAAGCTGGGACCTTTTCCCAAAGTGAGGCAGGAGCTGCCGAGAAGCCAGTAGAGGGAGAACAGAGGCCGTTGCTGGAAGCCAAGGGGGCATAACCTTGATGTGAGACCTGCGTCTCCAACCGCTCTCGGCCTCAGTTACCCTACCTGTAGGATGGGATCATTACGAACTGAGTTCTCGGATGCCGGGAGGCTCCATGAGTCAATGTCTGAGACTCAAATTAAGGAAAGCCAGGTGCTGGGCAGATGTGGGGACCTGAGGAGATTGGGATGTTGCCATGGTGACAGGAGCTCCGTGTTTAGTGGTAAACATCTCCAACCCTCAGAAGCAGCCTCTCCGCTATCTCCTGACATCTTGAAGAGAGGCGCAGCCAGGGTGCAGCCACAAGGGACACTCTGGCCCAAGGGGCTGTCCAGGAGCAGGGTTCCTTCAGGTTGCCTGCCCTCCAGTACTCTGTGAGTTTCTGTCTAGAAACTTCCCCCAGAGCCAGAACCACCCTGCTTTCTGAGAATGCTTTAGACAGACAGTACTCCCTCCATCTGCCTGTGACAAATGTCCTTTAAGCCTCTGGGGCTACGAGGGGACCCAGCCCAGTCCCTGTACAGAGACTCCAAGCATACAGGTAGAGACGGCACAGCAGGCGGCGGCAGGGCAGCAGAGCAGGTCAGGGCTGCAGTGGACAGGTGGGATGGCACCGTGCCCCCTGTGGCCCGATGCACTGACTCAACCACGGGCACAAGGGCTTTGCAAAGCTGCCCCACCTGTCAACTACACCAAATCCTGGCAAATGGGCCGCATAGGCCTGTCCACATCGGTGCAAGGCCTCCCCCTAGAGGTATCACTGGGGATTGCAGGGAAGATTGAGGCTCTAAGGAGCCAGATGGGACCTCCACCCTCGCGGCCAGTGCTTGCTGTAGGCTCGAGGGTCTTGGCACTGAAGGTCTTGCCTGGCCCGTGTGTGGGAGGTACAGAAGCCAGAGAGAAGCACAAATACAGTGTAAACTTCAGGCAAAACTCGGAGGACAGCCAAAGCTTACCTCCCAGAGTAGAGAAGTCTTTCCGCCACCACACCCAGCAGAACCCCAAGGTGAGGAAAAGAGGAACGGAGGGAAGGGAGGAGGGAAGGGAGGACAGGGAAAGGGAGGAAGGCAGGAAGAGAGAGAAGGAAGAAGGGAGGATTACTGGGGATCCCTGGGGTTTTCCCCTTGACCTCAGCCTGGAGAGACGTAGGATGTGAACACTCAGAAGTTTAGGGGAGACACTGCTGGTGTCAAGGCCCCAGAGTGGTCCTCTGCCTGCCTGCGAGGATCAGTAAGATGTGGATTAGAGCCATGTTGCTAAAATGTCTCCCCAGGGAAAGGCATACGCAATGGCTCCCCCTTCTCCTGAGGCCCCAGTGGCAAACTGAGGCACAGTTCCACCAAAGTTCTCTCTGGGGAACCATTGAGTTTATTGGGCTTCCTTGCACAGCATAGGTGAGGGGTTACAGGCAGGGGTATGGGTATTCCTACCCCAACATGTAGCAACTAGAAAGCCCTTACCCAACAGCTTCCCCTTAGCCCCTCCCCCCTAGCCTTCCTTGGCCCATAGACTCTAGCCCCTCCCCGTTGTCACCAGCAATTAAGGCAGAGTTACAAACAGAATGACAAAGAGTCTGGAGACTCAGGTGAGGGTCTTATAATTTCCCACCCCTCCCTCAGGGCTGCAAACAGTCAGCAAGCCTTTCTGGGATAATCCTCTCGCAGCAGAACTCCCCAAGATTAACGGCTGCTTGGCTCTGAGGGCCAGTCACTCACAACAAGCCATTAAAAGGAGAAGAGCCAGGGGTAAAAGTGTGAGGGGCCAGGGTGCCCATGCTGAAATAGCTGGAGAGTGTCACAGGCCTGCCTCCTGCAGGGGCTGTGAGTGGCTTCAAACCCTGGAGAGCAACCCCATGGCAGACACACACACAGTACCTGTGACCCAGCAGGGAAGGGAGCGCACGGCTCCCCAGGACACATTTGCCCTTCAGTGGAATTTCTGCACCAGCTTTGGCCCTGCCGAGTTAGAATGGGGGCGGGGCTTCCATGCAGCGAGGTCTCAGGAAAGCTGGGGTAGGGGATCTGGCCAGCACAGGGGTGTTCAGCTGCTCTCTATCCCTACTGCGTCCTGTCCATCCCAGAGCTTGTAACACCACAGGAACACAGACAGACAGACAGACAGACCCAGGGGTTCCAGTCAAACCCTCAAGCTAGGTACACAGGAGCCCCTGAGACAAACTGTAGGTCGCGTGTCTATCTCGCCAGCAAGAATGACACGAGTCAATCAGGATCCTTCCACAGACGTTTATTGCGGGGTTGATTGCAGAGGCGAAAGACCATGAAAAAAGGAATGGTGGTGCTTAAATAGGCCTAGGCTAGACGTGTTTCTACCTGATTGGTGCACGCCACGATGCCTCATTAGTATGCTCCGGGTCTGAGCTGTGACCCGCCAAACCTCTACCTGCGCATGTGCAGTAGGGCACGGGAGTGGAGTAAACAGCACATCGCTGATTCATCACAGGAAATGGGCGCCATCTTGTAATGGCGAACGTGGCTTCCTACAACAAACTCCTGGAGAGTCGAAGGACAGAAGAAAAGTGGGAATTCCCAGTGATCCTGTGAGGAAACTGGCTTGTCCCATTTTACAGACAGCACAATCGGGGCTCTGGAAGTGAAAGGAGCCCCCACCTACGTCAGCACCGAGGATGTATCACCTGGACCAGCACTTCTCAACCTATGGATCCTGTTAGATACCCTGATATCAGATATTTACATTATGATTCCTAAGAGTGGCAAAATCACAGTTATGGGCTAGCAATTTGTGACTGGGGTCACTACAACACGAAGAACTGTAATAAAGGGTTATAACACTAGGAGGGTTGGGAGCCACTGCCCTATACCACACCAACCGGCACCCAAGCAGCCCAGGGACCCCCAAGGCTCAGATCAGGAGACTCTTCCTTCCCCTGGAGGAGAGCAGCTTTCCGGTGCTGCGAACAGCTTCAGCCACATCTCCACATCTCAGGCCCTCTTAAGCACCACTTGGTGGCCAACCTAGTCTGCCATTTTCTGGTACCTTCAGGGACCCCCTGCTGTATGAATTAACTCTTCTTTGGACCTTCCGAAGCTCTCCGGTGCCCTCAGTCTGGAATCCGCTGACTTCTCCATCCCTGTCTCCCTATTTGCAGATTCCCCCAGCTCTACCCCTCCCCTGCCTCCTGACACTTTCCCGTCTTCATAAACCACTGTGACCCACATGGCCTGGTCTCCACAGGACCTCAGGACAATACAGACTGACTTTGAACTCACTATGCAGCCTAGGCTGTCCTCGAAATCCTCCTGCCTCCGCTCTCCCACCACACGTGCCTGGATTACAAGTATGTGCCTCACAACCAGCACGTATAATGTGGGTAAATGTGGGTGTGTGGGTGTGAAGGGCATGTATACCCCATAAACATGTGCATGAATTCATTCGTGTGGGCACTTGCCCACCAAAGGCTGTGTGCATGTGGAAACTAGAGGTTGAGGGAGAGTGAGTGTCTTCCTCAATCACTCTCCATGTTTGAAAGACACAGTCTCTCTCTGAACAGGAGCTCATCAGTTCCCTTAGGACAGCTGGCCCATGATGGGCCCCCCACACACACTCCCCGTTTCTGCACCCTGGCACTGGAGTTACATACGTGAGCCTGGCTATAACACGACACGCCTGCTGGAGATTCCCACTCAGGTCCTTACGTTTGCGTGGCAGGCACTTTCCCAGCTGGGCATCTCCCCAGCCCCTCCCCCACATTCTATACCCCAGCTACCCTCAGGCCCCACGACTGCAGCAGGATGGACTCGCCACTCACCCACCGGCTGGCTTCAGCAATGGCAGGCATCCGGAGATTTAGATTTCTTAAGGTAAAAGGCAGTACAGTAGGGAACAGGAGGCCCAGGGGATCCTGGGAGCCACAGCTGCACCAAGCAGAGTCCAGGGAGACCAGGGTGGAAGGCCACAGACCCCGTCAGTCTGGAAGGGAAGGGAGATCTTTACATTTCTTTACAAGGAAACTCCACAGCCATGGATTTATAACTTTGGTGAGAGCGAGAGTCTACAGAAAACACCCTGTACACGACTGCTCTGGTGGGCTCGGCAGCAGAGAGAGGTTAGAGAGATGCCAAGGCCGAGGGGCACTGTGTATTCTGGAAGCATTTTTTTTTTTTTTTGAGACAGGGTTTCTCTGTATAGCCCTGGCTGTCCTGGAACTCACTCTGTAGACCAGGCTGGCCTCGAACTCAGAAATCTGCCTGCCTCTGCCTCCCAAGTGCTGGGATTACAGGTGTGCGCCACCACGCCCAGCCCGGAAGCATTTTTTTTTTTTTTTTTTTTGAGGTGACTTGATTGCTAGAGACTCTCCCGAGCAGACATGGGATGCTGGGGGTTTGGACCCAGAAATCATCCCGACAAACCGTGTGTTGACTTGAACTCATAGGATCTTGAAGCAACTGTATCATGAGAGTCTGATCTTATCCACGGACCTCTCCAGTGATGTGCGCCTAGCCTAAGTGGCTATTGGGATCATACAAAGAGAAATGGGTATTAGATATGTTCTATGGCGGTGTGGTGAGGTGTTGGGGGAAAGGGGTGTCTCAGCGGGCCCATTCCAAGACTATCCCTTCCCCCTGAGGGACCCTGAGGGACCAGCCACACAACGGTACAGCAAAGAATAGTTTATTTAGGGCATGGGGAGGGGAGCGGCAGAGAAAGACAGAGAGGAGAGAGTAAAGCAGAGGCTGGCCGTGACCATGTGTGTGTGGGGGGGGGGACGTGGAGGGGGAGGAGCAAGGGGGCAAGAGGCAAAAGAGAGAGTAAGAGAGAACAAGAGAGTAAGAGGGGGGCAAGCAGCCCCTCTTATAGTGGACCAGGCCTACCTGGCTGTTGCCAGGTAACTGTGGGGAGGAGCTTACCTGGCTGTTGCCAGGTAACTGTGGGGAGGAGCTTACCTGGCTGTTGCCAGGTAACTGTGGGGAGGGAGGAGCATACCTGGCTGTTGCCAGGTAACTGTGGAGGTGGAGTCAAGACAGAGTCCCAGCAGCTGCAGAGAGTGGTGGGAGCGTTAGCAGGTGGGGTCTAAGACCATCCCACTCCCTGTCCCCTCCCCCTCTCTGCTGTTGAGCAGCTTTCTTCCTCTTCCACAGACTCCTACCAAGACGCTCAGCCTCACCTCTGGCTCTAAACAACTGACAGGACCAACCCTGGACTGAATCGTCCCACGCTAAGCTGACCAACAGACCCAGCACAGAGGGAGGCTATGAGCTCAAGGAACGCAACTTTGCCAAATTAAAGTTGCAATTGCCTGGGCAGGGCAGAGCAGACAGAGTCTCACCATTTCTAACGTAGAGGTACAGGGCCACCAGAGCAGAGAGGCATGTGCCAGGGGCCCTTCTCAGATCTGCACTCAGTCCATAGGTTCGGGGATGGGGAAGCCAGACTTGGCACCAGATTCCTGGAAGGAAGGCTTGGTGGAGAGGGCCTACTTGGCATATGCAAAGGCCAAGGGCTCACCGCCCAGTCAGCACTCAGTGGATGGCCACTGTCTCCTGAACGCGGGCCTGAGCTCCACAGAGAGCAAGACACGCCAGTCCTCCCGCATTAGGCTGCCCTGGGGCAGTATTTCAGAGGCTCCAGGGGAAAAGACAGTTCTCAGCAGTCCCTTCAGACAGGGCAGACTTCATGGTCTCTGGCTGTTTTGATGACAGACAGCAAGCCTGAATAGGGGTGGGGGTGGGGCTGGATCTCATTAACACAACTCAGCAACTTCCAGTTACGTGCTAGCCTGCTGGAGTCAGCAGGGACCTTCGCGCTCCCCTTGCCCATAGCTGTATTTGAGAAACTGAGGCCCAGAGAAAGGCAGCCATGCACACTGGGGCATCGAACAGTGGCGACAGGTGGGACTCTCGCTTCGGAGTATCCAGCACAGCCCATCCCAGCAGCCCCAGAAAGCTAGATCACCACTGGGTCCCTCCAGGGCCGGAGCGTCCCCACCTCTTCCCCTCCCCCCCCCCCACCCAGGGAGGGGAAAAGAGCTAAATTCTCACTTAACAGCAGGATGCTTCTGGGCCTCATTACCATGATGCAAATTAATATTTATTATGCAATTATTCATCTTTGTAATTGCTAGTATTTCAAAGGGAGCACGGAAGGCTTAATTAGAACACGTGGAATGCTATTAAAATGGAATGTCAGAAGGAGGGGTGACCCTCTCCCCTCTGCAGCCCCAAGCCCAGCTACCTCCAGAAGGTTCTCAGAGCCTGAGTCCACACAAGCCTGGCTTCCCTACATGGATGCTCCCATGAGACCCCGCTCTTCCTTCATTATTTTTTTGAGGTCTTGACTCCTAGAAACTTTGTGGGTTATTGCACGCCAGCAGAAGTTCAGACTCGAAGAGCCTGTCTGTCTGCAGACCAGAAGCTGCAGATGTTATTGAAAACCAGCTTCCTGCTGCAGAGGCCAGCACCTGGGTCTTCTAAAAGACCTGTGGCGAGCCGGATATGGTGGTGCGTACCTTTCATCCCAGCACTGGGAGGCGGAGGAAGGTGGATTGTTATAAGTTCAAGGCCAGCCTGGGATACACAGACTCTATCCCATCAAAACAAAGACTTTTAAAAGTTTAAAACTAAATAAAAAGGACCACGGCACCAGGACAGGAGCCTGTCACCCTCTACACTAAGCCAGCAGGGCCTCTGTGCAGTCTCTACTGAAACAGCTCACCCAGCACGCAGTCTCCCTCCCACCACCTCCTGCCACACAGGAGATGTTCAGAGTGCTTTTAGGTCTACAGCTCCTCATTCGTAATAGATTTTAACTTTTGATGAGAAGGTCAGGAGATAAATGGTATTCTGGGAAAGCCACGTTTGGAACACAAGAGTTCTTCTACCTGCCCGGCAGCAGCTGTGACCCCCGTCCTTACCTGAACAGCCTGGCCGGGAGAGAGTGAGTCTGCTGTGCAGTGGAGAAATCAAGGCCAGGGTCACAGCTGAGCCGGGATGATGAAGAGAGCCTTCGAATTTCAGGACTGGACGAATTTCAGGGTGGAGCGGGAGGGCCCAGAAGGATGCTCAAACAGGTAGCTGGCCTCAGAGCCTCAGGCCTCTTCATGGAGTCCTGTCTGCTTTCAGGGAAGAGAAGCTGGGGGCACACCCTGTTTTAGCTGGACTGCTTGCTAGCAAGCTCAGAGACTTGCTTCTCTCTCTCTCTCTCTCTCTCTCTCTCTCTCACACACACACACACACACACACACACACACGCACACCGTGTTTCATGCACACCACCACCCGAAGCTTTTCTGCAGGTGCCGTTGAATCTGAACTCATGTCCCTGCGGCTGCACAGTAAGCGTTTCCCGTGGACCCACATACCCAGCCGATTTTTTGAGATGCCCCACGTGGGCCCGCCAGGCTGGCCTCAAAGTAGCTATGAAGTTGACAATGCCCTGATCTCTTAGTCCTCCTTTCTCAGTCCTAAGTACTAGGATTACAGGCATGTGCTATAATTTCACAAAGGACGGTTGACAGGGGAGCCTGCCGCTGAAGCAGACTTGTTCTAGTGACTCTACCCTGAGAAAGGCGCATTCTTCCTCAAGCGCCCGTCAACCCAGCTTCCGGATCCCCCACCCCGCACTTCAATTGCCGCTATGCTTAGGGGTCCCCGATGTAGGTGCCCTGACCTTTGTATGTTTATACCTCATCTCCAAGATCACTAGATTCTCATCCTGCGGCCCCATGAACCCCAAATCCCACAAGGCCTCGGCAGACAAACTTCCCTTCTACCTTATGGCTTAAGCAGGACAGACAATGGCAGGCTTTCTTCCAATGCTTTCCAACTGTTTCTAACCAGCCAGAAGTGTCCTCCGGCTGTGAGCCGAGACCACCTGCCAGGCGAAATGAATATGCATGTATGCTAATCAGAATAGCCTACGATTTGCATGATAATCGAAGGCCAATTCTCCCACTCAGGAGCGGCTTCCCAAGGCAGCTCGGATCTGCTGTGGAGGCTGCCTCGGGACTGGGACTCTGCAACGCAGGGCGCTGGGTGACCCGGCCCTCAGCCTTGATTTTTTTACAGGTAGAGGGACTCGAGCTAAGGAGGCCAGGTTGAGGCAACTGTGAAGCGCCAGCTTGTCTGTCCCTGGAACGGCCTCTCAAGGGAAATGGGGATCGTGAGGACGCTGCCCTATGGAGACTCAGGGAGAAGCAATCTGGGGATGGCCCTCCCAGGAGCTTCCAGAAAGGAAATTACCCGGTGTGGCCAGGTCTCTTGACCATACCCCTGTCAGGTGCCTTAGTTTTCAAAGCCCCTTCATTTCGGATAGGAGCCCCTCAGGCAGTTGCTGACCTAATAAAACACACACACACACACACACACACACACACACACACACACACACGTTCTCAGGTCTGCCCAACATTGCTACACACTGCCTTGCCTGAGCCATTAGAGACAAGGCAACCTCAGATTTAAAAACAACCTAGGGGGCTGGAGAGATGGCTCAGCAGTTAAGAGCACTACCTGCTCTTCCAAAGGTCCCGAGTTCAAGTCCCAGCAACCACATGGTGGCTCACAACCATCCGTAATGAGATCGGATGCCCTCTTCTGGTGTGTCTGAAGACAGCTACAGTGTACTTACATATAAGAAATAAATAAATCTTTAAAAAAGAAATGTACTCTGAGAAAAAATAAAAAAACTTTAAAAAAAAGCAACCTAGGACTCGTATCAGATCCCAGATCCCAGATCCAGGCTCAGAGCCCAGGTTCACCTCCCCCCACACCCAGCCTCTCCCTAAGCCAGCACACCTCCACAAGGAGGGAGGGGCAGGGCCTAAAGGAGACTTGGGCCACCGTGGTGGAACACCAAGCCAGTAGGATGAGCGGAGTAGGGGTTGGGTCAGGACATGGACTCGGTGTCAGGCACAAAGCTGGCAGCATTCCCACACACTGGGTGACATGAGTGGGAACATCCCTCTCCGCCCACTGACCTCCGCGAACAGCCTCTGGCTGGCGGGAGAGCCCACGGCTCAGTTGGTACTCTGTACCCTGTAGGCCAGGGCGTTCATACCAAGCAGGAAGCCGGGGCGGGGCTGTGGGCCATGAAGCGTGAAGCACAGACACGCAGTTCGTCCTTCACAATAGCAACCTCGGGAGGATACGCATAAAATCGCCATCTGTGCAAGAGGAAACGACTCTCTGTTGTCAGTTGCACGTAGTAAAGCTACTAAATAAATATTAAAACGCCATGAACACACTCCCCGCATGAGCGCTACCCAAAGTCCACCCGTGTGTTTATTCTCTGACTTCTGGGATCACTCAGTGACTAAAGATGAAGACTCAGAGCAGCTCGGTAATTCCCTCGAGCCTCACAGAGCTCTAGCATTCCCATGGGGGTTTCTTTAAAAAAAATCTCAGCAAGGTGGGGTATGCATCCGATCCAGCTCGGGGAAGGAAAAGGCAGGTGGATCTCAGCGAGCTCAAGTCTGCATAGTGGACCCTGACTCAAATGACCAAAAATCTCTGTGAGCAGCCATGGCGTTCCTCTGGTCTTATCTCCGAGAATGAAAGCTTAAACAAAGCAAACTCTATTCACAAGGCTGGGAGCAGCTTTGCGACACACTCCCACCCCAACCCCAACCCCCCCAGCCCAGCCCCAGCCCCAGCCCAGTGTGCTGATTGAGGACGTGAGCCTCAGAGGCTCAGCACTGGTGTGTAACACTTGCACTTACGTGACACTTGCACTTATGTGACACTTGAAATGACAGTTATGCTGGAAAGATGTGATGTCATCATCTTTCCAGGGATGGAAGGGGGCTCCCACAGTATCAGAACCTTTCTGTATCTCGTCAGTGATGGTAGAGATATAAATTTGCACATGATGAAGCTGGACAGAATTCACACTCACACACACACACCCCTACCTAGTCTGTGAACTGTGACATGTCTTCACTGGGACATCCTGACACCGCTCTGGAGAATGGCACCACTTCTAGAAACCAGACCCACCGTAAAAAGGACTTCCTTCTCTTATTCTTTTATTCATTGTTGGTGTTCCCAGGTTAGCCCTGAACTCATTATGTAACTGTAGAGGATATCAAATGTCTGATTTTCCCCCCTATTGATGGGATGATGGGTGTGTGCCACCACGGCCAGTTTACGCAGTGCAGGGAATTGAACCCAGATCCTTGTGCACACTAGGCAAGCTCTCTATCAACTGAGTCACACCCCCAGCCCCTTCTCTGTTGTTTCTTTTTCTTTCTATTCACCTTTCTTTCTTTCTTTCTTTCTTTCTTTCTTTCTTTCTTTCTTTCTTCCTTCTTTCCCTCCTTCCTTCCTTCCTTCCTTCCTTTCTTTCTTTCTTTCTTTCTTTCTTTCTTTCTTTCTTCCTTGAGACAGGCCTTCTCTGTGTAGCCCTGGCTGTCCTGGAACTCACTCAGTAGACCAGGCTATCCTTGAACTCAAGAGATCTGTCTGCCTCTGCCTACCTTGTGCTAGGACTAAAGGTATGTGCTATCACCACCCAGCTCTGCAGCGATGCCACTGGCCATGCATGGTGCTGACCCTGTGCACTGAGCAAGTCCTGTCACTGAAGCAGCTAGGACAGTGTCCCTGGCTTCTACCCAGAAGGCCAGTTGGCCTCCTCCCTCCAGAAGTGACAACCTGAAATGACTCTAGTCGCCATGGTCTGGTCAAGTGTCTGCTAGGGACAGAATTGCCCTGTGAGATGTGTGATGGCTGGAGGAGCTGGCACCGAGCCAGGGAGGCCGAGGGACACAATAATTAGGTCCACAACAATAAAGACAGCGATGACAGTGGCTGGAGAAACAAGAATAAACAAGACATTTTGATAGTCACAAACGCGACAAAAGCAATAAGCCAGTTATAAGAACAGCCTGCCACTCACAACTGCAAAACGCTGAGATGACAGATAACTTGTGATGATCGGTTAATGATTGGGGAGGGGGGGGTGTTGATCCTGCCCTCCACCCCAAAGCCCTGTATGGTAATGTCACCTCCAGATAGAAGATGGCCCAATTATATAGCTGGCTGGCTGGCAGCGGTCACCTCTAAAATTCACCTGTCCCAGGCAGTAGAGGGACCTCCTGCCTGCCCCCATACAAGTGTGAGGCATGGCTCTGCACCTGTGTGTCTGGGGAGGGGGTGTGTCCATATGTGTCTGTGTGAGGTGCAGAGTATGTGTATGTCAGTGTACCAGGGGGACCCTGCCCCTCATGGGATGGGAAAGGAGCCCTCAGAGGAATGTGCTCACGGGTTCTTAGAAACTACTCCTTATCAGCCCACCCTCTTTCACGCTAATGATGTCCGCTACAGGTCAAAGGGCAGAACACAGGTTGGACGGAGAGAGACCAGTCCACACCCATACCTGGGCTGGGTTGTTGTCAAAATCAACATGTCACTGAAAGTAATGCATGTGGCTAGGGGAGAGCCAGGGTCCCTTGTCCCCAGTGTGGTCGTAGGGCCCCCCAACTAACCTTTGATGGTCCCAGGAAGTTGCCCATTTCCTACAGCTGTGCTAAACCAGCTGCACACATCCTGTTTGTATGGTTGCTAGGATGTTCCCATGGCAACTAATAGAGGATGAAGGAAGCCTGGCAGCTTACCACATCCCACTCAGATGGGTCAGAATTGGGGCCCTCTGGCAGTGACTTCTGGGGCCAGGACCTCACAATGGGGATAGAGGTGGTTAGATCTGATGGCCAGAAGCCAACACTCCAGGAAATACATATGACTTGCAACCTAACGGCTTAAGGATGAAGAACAGAAGTGGAATTGGGGACAGCAGGAAGGATATTGGGGCCAGGTGGCTGGGACCCAGATGGCTCAAGACAATACCCTCTTGTGGCTGGGCATGGGCTCTGGCCGGTCTTGGGCAGAGACTCATAATTGTCGGTTCTTCCTATAGCCCCATAGCCAGGGACAATTAAGAAGCCTGAAGCTGTAGGAAGTGAAGCGGCCTGTCCTCAAGTACTGCTCCATGGGTTGTCATTGTGGCGCCATGCTGGGCTGAGATAAGTTGGCGCCCCCTCATCCTGAGCAATTAGTTAGCAGACAGGCACGCTGACCCTCAGCTGCAACACCGGGAAATACAGGCACAGAGAAGCAAACGGTACAGTCCTGGGGCGTGCAACACAGAAGAGAGCTAGCCAGGGACGGAGGCCGTGCTGACCGGTTGTAGATCAGCTTGACCAAAACTAGAGTCATTTTGGAAGAGGGGACCTCAATGGAGAAAAACGCCCCCGTTAGACTGGCCTGTGGACAAGCCTGTAAACATTTTCTTGATTGACATGGGAGGGCGTGGCTCACTGTGGGGGGGTGCTTACCCCAGGGCAGGTGGTCCTACGGCACTAGGGACAAACAGGCTGAGCAAGCCGGCCTCGCCATCAGCTCCTGCCTCTAGGTTCCTGCCGTGAGTTCCTGCCCTGACTTCCCTGGATGATGGACTATGAGCTAGCTCTAAGCTGAACTGAGCTTTCTTCCCTGAGTTGCTTCTGGTTGTGGTATTTATCTCAGCAATAGGAGCTCTAGCTAAGAGGGGGAGAATGACAAAAGCAAGCTAAGCACCTGGGGGAGAGAGAGAGAGAGAGAGAGAGAGAGAGAGAGAGAGAGAGAGAGAGTCTGGAGACACACTGACGTCAGTAGGGATGTCGGGAAACTGTGTGATTAGATGATTAGATGTCTGGGAGGCAGCAGGAGAACCAGGAGGACCAGGAGATGAGGTAGAGATGGGCAAAGAGAGAAGAGGCCACCACATCACCTCAGGTTAGGCTCTGCAGCACCCCAGGGGTCCCGGCTACATTGTAAATGGGGAAAGGGAGGCAGAGATTAGCATCCACATTTGACAGGTGAGGAAACTGAGGCACAGCAAGGCTGAAACACAAGAGACTCTGTGGAAAAGCCAGGAGCAGATCCAGGGTTCTAGCTCTGTCCCAGGGACCTCTCAACCCCACGGCAACCACCCCAGGCTCAAAGTAGGCCAGAAGTGATGAAAATCCAAGAAGCCAGCCAGCCAAGTGGCCCTCAACCCCACTTCTTCATCTCCTCCCTCCAGTCTTCAAGATGGGGGTGGGGGCAACAAGGCTTTTACTACTCTAAGGAGGCAGCCGTTGCTATGGTGACCCTTGTTACCTGGCAACTGAGTTACATCGTCCTGGGCACCTGCTGTCTCTCCTCTAGTGCTAATAGCTAGCTCCAGGGATGGACTGGGATCCAACAACCCCCTTGCCTCAGAAAACCCACCTTGGGGGACAAACCAGATAATCCTGGGCATGTGAAGACATACAGAAACCCTCCAGGTCTTTGACAACCAGAGATGGAGCATGCTTTCATTTTCAAGGTTGAGAACTGATTGTATTAGTAAATGGGACAATCAAAATTACGCCAACCCCTCCCTGCCAAAAACAATCTTCATATAGTACCATGCAGATGGAATTAGGGCTCACTGACATCTCATTTTGGTGGCATCCCCTGGCCACTGTGGCACGTTATATTAAGGAGGGAGGGGATAGTTTTAATAAAGTTCCACACAACCCAGATCAGCAATAAAGAGCCTCAGTTGTGCTGTGCACCGAAGGGACTGCCCAGGAGAGGGCTGTTAGTATACACACGGGGGACAGACACCAGACTCAGGACCCGAGTTCAAAGTCTTCAAAAGACGAAGACAGCATGGTGGGCACAGGCTTCAGCTCCAAGCACATCGCCCCACTCGTGTGGCGCAGTCCCCGCCCACTGCTGGGCCACACTGGGTCCAGGAATCAAACCCCTGCCAAGGGACAGCCAGTCTAACACACAGCAGAATGAGTCAGCCTAGGGATGCTGGCGGTCCCCAGAGGAGATACTACATGAGCAAAGTCTTGGGGGCAACTAGGGTGTAGCTCCCCAATTTGGGGGATTCCTGAAGGATCTTCTATGCAGCTCTGAGCCAGAGCTAAGTTTCAAATGATGCAGAGACCCCTGGCTCCGAGGGGTGGGGGCCCTGAAGGACACACCAACGTACACACAGACACCTGAAGCTAGTGCCAGGGTAATTAGATGCAAACGGAAGACAGAGAAACTGTGGAGCAAGCTTCATACCTCAGGCTAGACCCTGTGGCAGGGCCTGGGAGACAGCTCTGCTCTGACTGGCCTGGGAACATGGTGGGTTGAATATTCAACTCTTTTTTTTTTCCGTTTTTCGAGACAGGGTCTCTCTGTGTAGTCCTAGCTGTCCTGGAACTCACTCTGTAGACCAGGCTGGCCTCGAACTCAGAAATCCACCTGCCTCTGGCTCCCAAGTGCTGGGATTAAAGGCGTGTGCCACCATCACCCAGCTGAATATTCAATTCTTAACTCCTAGAAGTGATGGATGTGGCCCTAACTTGAAGGCCTGGTCTCAGCATCCTGGACTGTAGAATGGGCTCTTGATTTTGAAGCAGAAGAGAAGACATAATATGAGCCCAGGAAAGCCAAAGAAAAGCCATATGCCCTTAAGCCAAGGGATGCCCCAGCCTACAGGAGCTGGCAGTCTTTGGATCTTAATTTCCAACTTCCGGCCTCCACAACTCAGTGAATAATCCATGCAGTTTAAAGCCTTCAGTATGTGGTCATCTGCTAAGGGAGCCTAAGGCATCCTTGGGCAGTACCCTCCCCCTACTCCCACCCCCACCTCCACCCCACCCCGCAACTCCTCTGTGCAGAGCTCAGGTGACCTAACACTTACCTAAGCTCTGACAGTCAGTCCCCCAGGGGACAGAACAGGTGAGGAGGGCAAGGAGGTGCAGCAGAGATCACTTCAGGCTGTGGTAGGGACAAGGTCCCCTCTACCCGATCCTTTGAACACCATCTCCTGGACTGACCATATTCCTATCTCTCCCAAGCTATCTCCTAGGACCTTCCCACCTTGAGGCTGCTGCCCTAGTCTGCCGGCCCATTTCCAGGAGAGTTTGTGGGAAAGAGAGGCCTCAAGAAGGGAAGGGAAGGGCCTTAGCAGGACACAGGTTTGGGGGACACATCTTGGCTTACTTGAAATGCCTGAAACTTGAAGCTTAGCCCAAGGCTTACACGTTCAAGCAGGTGATGGCGCCCTCTGCTGGCCCAGGTAGGAAGTGGCCGCAAGACGTCTGCTAAAACCAGGTCCCCCAAACGGGAACGGCAGCCGCCTGAGCTTCCACAATCGCGATGTTGTTCTCAGTCATGATCTGTGGGTGCTCAGTGCCACGAGCTCCCTGGCCACCCAGGGAGTCTCCCCTACTGTAAGGTAATGGGACTCGATCAGGGGCTGGATGAGGGTCTGGGACCTGACCTGAGACCAGAGGCCACAACCCCGGGCTCTGTGGAGCAAGATGAAATGGTCAGGACAGAAGACTCCAGGTCAAGGTGAGAAGGTCCCAGGGAGTCCCCGCCCCTGCCTGAGCCTCAGTTTGCTCATCTGTCAAATGGTGATCTGAGCAGCCCTGTCCCCCACCCAGGAGGGATTGGAGGGTGGTGGACAAGTGCTCAGTGGGTGGGGAGTGGGAGGAGTCAGTCAGTCCCAAAGTGCTCAGAAGAGCCACGCGGTTCACCTGATGCTCTCTGCTTTCATGAGCCTAGCATTCAAACTTTTATTATGCTCAGTTTTAAAGGTTTATTTATTCTTATTTTATATGTATGAATGTTTCGCCTGCATGCATGTCTGTGCACCACGTATGTGCCTGGTGCCCATGAAGTTCAGAAGAGGGCGTCACGTCCCTTGGAATTGGAGTTATCGACGGGATGTAGAGTTATGGGCAGCACGCAGGCGCTGGGAACTGAAGCACCGAGCCGTCTCCCCAGCCCCAGGTTTGCTGTTTTATTTATTTTCATATGTATTTCCTCACAGCCAGCACTGGGGACTGGAAACCAAAATCAAGGTGTCTGAAGGTCTGGGGGTGTTTTGATTTTTGTCTAGTTTTTTTTCTTTGTCTGGAATCTATGAACCGGTTTTCACTTCAGTATGTGATATACTCGGTGCAATTTATCCTGCCATACCCCGGTAAAGAGCCTCTTCTCGCCCCGCCCATTAGTCCTATTTGCCCCAGTTATTTCTACTTTCGTCACACGTACTTGTGTACTTACACATCTATATAAAATCTTGGATCCACAAACAGGAGAAAACACACCACCTTCCTTCCTGAAGTGGACTTGAGTGTGACACGATCATCTCCAGTTGTGTGTGTTTTCTTGCAAGCAGCCTAACTCTGTTCTGCTTTGAGGCTGAAAAGAATCCTCCTGTGTATATACAACATTTGTTCTTTATCCAGTCCTCTGTGGACAGGCACCAGGGTTGGCGTTTGTGGTGAGGCAGGATCTTGGTGTATTGTTCAATCCAATTAAGAACTCGGGTTCAAGTAACCTTTCTGCTACCTCAACATCCCAAATAGGACTGAGGGTCCTTGACACTAGCTGTCTCGGTCACTTTTATTGGGCCTCTCCAATTGGCCATAGCTTCCCTACCTCTTTCCACAGCCTGGCTGGCTCTGAGCAAACCTCATCCCAGCCTAACCCTAGACCAGTGCCAGCAGGAAGTGTCCCAAATGGTGACCATACAGAAACATCGAGGGTGCAAGTATGGTGCCCCAACTTGGCCTCTGAGTGTCCATTCTCTGCTAAAGGGCTGGGAAGTGCCCGGCAGTGCCCATAGGGTGGGAGAACTGGATTGACCAGTCAGGTGGCAAAGCCTGCATCTGTAGAGCACTGGTGCCCTCTAGTGGCAGATAGAAAGAAGGCACCGTACACCTGAGCAGAGAACAGAGTGCTGTGAAGGGGCGGGCTGATTAGGTGGGAAGGGGCAGGTATCAGGCAGGGGTTAAAGTACTCAGGAATTTCCCACGACTGAGCCATCCACCCCACACACACCCCATGCTCTTCTCTAATTAGTTACTGTCAGGCATTCTGTGGCTGAGGGGACTTAGAGGAACTGAAATGAGCTCTTGAGGGGCAAGGGATTCCAGGTGGGCATCTAAAGCCAGGGCTCCTGAGAGCCTCCCACACCACGAGCAGCTCCAGCCCGGTCCTCCTCGGGTGAGGACTGAAGCCAAGGTGGCTTATGGGAGTTTGGAGGCTGGCTCATCTCGATCCTGATCTCCAAGCCAGAATTCACAAACACGGCTACGGGTTCCATTATGCACACCGCTCCGGGACAGACAGGAGACATGGCGGCAGAGACCTCACTCTGCTCTCGGCAATGCTCCACACTGACTTTTGGGAATGGACCTCTGGTCACTTCTCCAACCTGCGCACAGAGAGAAAGAGTGAGGAGAAGAGGGCTAGAGGGGGACAGCTCAAACACAAGTGACAATCAGACACGGGTTCAAATCCCAGCCTCAGCACCTTCCCACTCTAACTCACCTCTGTTCCC